>JAVTVY010025082.1:0-107692 GCA_036873755.1 Hanleya hanleyi | reverse complement strand
GTATATGAATCACTTACATTTGAATGCATGAATTAGTTTGATATAATTTTGTTGGGTGTGGATGATTTAAAAGAGTGGAAATATTCCGTGCAGGTCTGTTTTATGTAACAAACGCTAAGAAAAATGGCTGCCCAAGGTCAATTTCCCCGGCTTCCCCGGATAATAGCGCCAGCCAAACCACAGCCCCATCTATACGCTTTGATGCAAGGGAGACAACTCAGACTAGGCCAATTTCTCTTGTAGGCAAAGGTAATCTCCCTGATTCGCACATTTCTATCTTTTTGCGTGTTTTGGGTGGTGGAGTTTTTTTTTATGGATTTTACTATGAGCTATGAGGTTGTAGAATACGATGGGAAAAGCTATGAAATGTTTTTTTAAGTACCGGCTAGGCTTGTAAATAGATGCATATACACCCATAGACACTCATATACTGGGATATTAGCCCGATGTATGTATAAATCCATACGGGATGGACATGTTGGAGTCTAGGTGGAGCACTAGTGGCCCGATTGGGTAGAGTGAGGTCTTATTTTAAAGCTCTCGAGGAAATAAATAAATAAATAAATAAATAAATAATAATAAAAAAATCAAAAAAATCGGCGAGTAGTGGACAAAGGGGAAATTGGGAAGTACTGACCATGCCCCAGAATACTTCATATGCATATCACGGCCTGAAGGCCTATGTAAGATGTAATCTACTTCACATTTTAGTAGTATAAAAAGCGCAAGTCCTATTGACCTTGCCCCTCCAAAGAAATAAAATCGGCTCTATTTTACAGGAGTATATACGCAGGTCACGTGGGTTGTTACGTCACTTCCGGGTTTTCACTAAAAACTACCTCCAAACATAGAAGAGTTCCAATTTTTCACCTTAGACGTCCGTATGTTCATCCTCCAAACCCAGAAGAGTTCCAATGTTCAACCTCCGGGACTTTTTCACCAGCGCGGCCCCCCAGCGCGAGCGCGGGTTCTCCGGCCGCAGCGCGCGCGCGCGCGTCAATGTAGGGAGAGGTTAAATCGACAACATAGAACTTATAGTCATCAACTTAATCTATACGTGTTGGACGAGTCTCTTCACTCACCGTATACACGCACCTCAATGAAATGCCCGCTCCAAACCTAGACCGAAAACACGTACTTGGTCTGTGGGCTGATTTCATTGGCCTCTCTATTTTTACTATAGTGCGCTTGCATTCTAACCTTGATGGGTTACATTTTGGCCCCATCCTACACCACTGATTTCAGTTTGACGGAATCTCCACATTGGGCATTGATGCATTAGGAATAAAACACACAAGACAGGGTTTTTTGGTGAGATCTCATTTTGTTTTTATTCAGTAACAACAACAACGTGAGAACAACCACGTGAAAACTCAAGCCCAGAACAAGGGGCTTGTACATTGAAAGAACTGAAGCCCAGAACAGAGGGCTTTTAAACTTAAACCCAGAACGGCGGGCGTATGTACATTGAAAGAATTCAAGCCCAGAACGGGACTTGTACATTGAAATGATGGGCGGCCCAGTCATAGACGAGTACATCTCGGTCCTCGGCCTTGGGGTACTCGTCAAACATGTGGACGATGGTAGATAAGGTCTTCCCCGGCATCGATGGTACAGGTAAAACAAGCAATATTGTCCGCACACCATACTGTCCAGGCTTTGCAACGTTTTAGTATTCCAACACCACGTCTCTGTGCCTTGATCCATGAAGTCTGTTAAATCGGGATGGAAGGGTGGCAGGCCGTACGGGTCAAAGTATTCGCCCTGCTGTTCTGTCAAGTACACGGCCACCCAATGTTCACCGGGCCGATACATCGGGTCCGTGTTGAGAACGTAAGCAGCAGGATACATACGGTCTAATGGGAACACATCTCGGGCGAACACCCCTTGAAACATCATACGTGTCTCTGGATCATTCTCCAGCACGGTGGTTATCTGCTCTGTATCCATGTTAGGTGGAGAAGTCACACAGCACGTTGCGCGCCTTGTCCACTTGAATGATGTTGTCAAACTCGGCGTAGCAAATCACATTGACGGTGCTCCGGAGGGCTCGTTGAAAGTGGATTTCCAACCGTAAATTGCCTTGCTTGGCCAGGGCCAGCTGATGGTCGTTCTCTAAGGTGGGGATCAGATCGAAACAGAACAACGTGTATCCGTTCCCGTAGGCCTCCCGACTGATGAAATTCCCTTCGTCCTGGTTGATTTGACCGGTGGCTGTAAACAGGCTCTGATAGGCTCGAATGAAATTCGGGCGCCCAAAGTTCGGGGTTAAGGCCGTGGCTGGCACCTGTTGTCCATCCACATGCAGGGCCACAAAATTGATGCCGAAATGTTTAAAGTCAAACGGATTTCTGGGTAGGCTCCACTGAAACTGGTATTTTCCACACAGGCCAGGATCAATCGCTTGGGTAGTTCCCCCAGGAACAGGTTGTCTTTGTTGGCGGTCGTATTTCCAGCAGACACAGAGAACACTTTGGTTTGCACACGTCGGATAGGGTACTGGGCTGGTTTTGTTTCCAAGGCTGTCATGTGTCCCAATTGAACGGCTGGATTCGGTTTCACTTTTCGGACATACAGGACCGCGTCTTCGATGACAATCTTATAGTCAGCTATATGCGCCTCTACGTTAGTGGCCATCAAGGCGAAGGTCGGAGGCGCCCGTATCAGTCGGATTTTGATGGGAACCTTGTTCAAGAGGTATCGGTCTTGCATGAACATGTCTGCGTGCAGTCGACCGATCATATCCACCGAGACGCCGTTCGCGGTCAAAGCCTTCCGTTGCCTATATCGCGTATTGTCGTTCTCTGCGCCCATGTGCTCGGCTTTGTCCTGGTAGAATAAAGCGGCTGTCAGTTGAGATTTTTTAGCCTCTCGGCCATGCGACAACAGCGTTTCGATGTAGGCTCGATAGGGGTACGTGTTGGTCGAGTCACTGATGAGTTTGTCGCTGAGAAATATATCCACCTGTTGAAACATCGAGTGCAGCCAGAGATTCGTCGGGCCCACCGTTGCTTGGTCGACGATTCTGGTGCCATCTCCACTGACGATCTTGGCTTTCACATACAAGTAGGTATGGGCTAAATCCACATAGGTCGTATCCGCATTACTGATGGTGAACTCGATGGGTCCTGTTGCATTGATGCTGGACAGCGGGAGATGCTCCACCCATAATCCTTGTTCGGCACTGGTCTGTGTGGGCGGCACGGTCCACAAATCAAATTCACTGTTGGTGGAGGAGCAGGACTCGGCGTGGATCAAGGACATGTTTTAAGAAAAGATATCCCGGGTCTTCTTCGATGTGCGTCGTCGCTGGGTCGGTCGTCGACTGGTGCGTGGTTTCGGTGGGGCAGCTCTTTTATTCCCTACGGTGCGTCGTGCTTTGGCCACCAAGACGCCTCCCGCTTCTTTGGCCCGCCGTTTCAAGGCTTCTTTGGGTGCCGTACCCCCAATACATCACCGGCCACTTCCAGTCCACTGCGTACCGCTTGTTTGCCGATTGCTTTCACCCCACGCGTCACCAAGGGCAGGAACGTTTTGACGATGCTGCCGAGTATGTTCCCAGTCCATGTCCACGTTGCATGCGTGCACCACTAAACACCGGAAAGCCACCCCCGGCCTGTTGGGCATAATAGTCCATATAGCTGCGTGCATCGCACTCGTAAGGCACCTTCATTATACAAAGTGGGGAGCACGTGCTTGTCGAAAATGAAGTGTCAGCACCAGTTTCCCGCGTTCGAATGCCACCGGTCGTCCCGTGTCATCTCTTATATCCACCGTGATCGTGTTGATGTGGGTTTGTCGTACAGGCAGGTAGAGCATGTGGGTGAAACTGTGGGTGACTTGATCGCCATACTTATTTTTAATGGGCACCACCCGTAACAGAGGTGTGTTGATATCGCCCATGATGTGGTTGTCCACCACGTCCGAGTAGACGTAGAGTCCGTACATACCCGACTTCATATCCATCGGGATCTCGCCTTGGTGTTCGGTGGGACCAGCGAACGTCTGTAGATCGAAACCCAGCATTTGCTGTAGCATAGGACTCAGTACGACACTCGCGTTGGTGGTGACGATAAGCTCTGCCTTGTCGTTGTGTGCGTTGTAATCGAAGTTCACGTGATTCTTGAAGGGATAGGCTTTGATGGGTCTTGAAGTATTTGTGACCTCCCGTAGAGCCTTATAATGCGACAGTCTTGACAGCCCACCCATGAACTCCTTGGGAGTATCGTATTGGCCTTCAGGGAGAGTGAGTCGGGTGTCTTTTCCTTCGTAGGTCACCTCGTACCACACTTCATTGGCTCGCACGTTGTACCACGAGTAAGGGTACTGAATATCCACCAGTCCACATTCCCACCGGCCAGGTAAATGCAACGGTTGTGGTAATTGAGTCACATGCTTGGCCACGGTGTTGTCAGGAAACACATCCAGCGAACTGTTACTGGGTAGGGTGAGGTAAAACATGGCGACTGAGCTGTCCTGCTGCTGCTGTTGGTTTTAATAGGTGTTCCAGACCTTGGGTGGTTGTGTCCGGCGTCGTGTTCGTCGCGTTGACTTGCTACGTGTCACGGCTCTGGAAATGTGCGGTGTCCTGATCAAGGGTGGTGTTTTAAAGGTCTGAAAAGAAGGTGCCCGTTGTGGTGGTGGTGGAGTTTTGGGGGGTGACTCCGGTTCCCATTCGGATTCCCAAGGTTGTGGAATCTGTCGTGGTGCACGACTCGGCGATTGCTGGGTTTGCTGCATAAAGGCCCAGCGGTGGGGGTTCCCCACCAATTCCTGTGGTACATGCATGTCTTTCAAGCCTTGAGCGAAGACCTCCCATCCTCGGGGATCGGTGTGCGATCTGCGTTGACGCATCAGATCATTCACTAAATCCGTCATGTGGGTGCCGGGGACCACCTGATTCTGTACCAGGAGTTCGCCTTTATCATTCCAAGTCATGTTAGGATTCTGTTTCATCCGTTGTAATACTAGGCCAGCTTGTTTCTTGAACGATGCAGGTACACTCTTCAGCACTTCGTCTTCCACCCACTGTGGGGCTGTGGGGGCTACCCCTGGTAATGGCGGCTGTTGGAACGGTGCTGAGGTCGGCGGTCTGTCACGTGGTGGTGGTGGTGGTGGTGGTGGTGCTGTTGCTGGGGTAGAGCGAGTTTTGTATTGGTCCATGAACGTCATGTACCGTTGAAGCGTCTCATTGTGCCGTTGTACTTTCTCACTGTCGCTTAACCCCGGTCTCTGTAAGATCTGTTGCATCTCTCCATCGAGGGTGTTTATGGTCTTCACCGTAGGTGGCACAGGGTAGGGTGATTGGAGGTTTTGAAGCAACCGAGGTTCGACGAGGACCATTTTTCGTGTGGTTCATTGTCGGCCGAAGAGTCCACCCAATACTGGACCCAACACGGAAGCGGCCAACGGTGCTAAGATGGCCCCGAGAAAGCCGCCTTTCTGTAACACCTTTTTCTTTTGTGTTTGTGGGACCCGCTTATGGACTAGGGTTCGTAGACCTGTCTTATGCTTGGCCAACTTGGTCTTCTGAGCCGGAGTCAGTGGTACGTTGCCTTTTAACAGATTGTACCCGATCTCGCACAGACAGCGTACAAGGTCAGGGTCCGCACCGCGTACAATGGTTCGGACTAACTCGGGTGGGGCCGTCTTCAATACACGGAGCGTGGGAGCGTGCTTCCGTACTCGCGCAGACATCATGTACAACTAATGCTAGAACCCACAACTCTGCTCTTTTTATCTACTTCAGAGACAAAAAATCAACCCTGCTGTGGTATTCATTCTTTTTATTATCCCCATCATCAAAACACACACACACCCCAGCTGGGGGAGCCACTGTGGGTGTGTTTACATTATTTTTGCAAGTACACGTGGTGGGTCTCTCCGGGAAAGATGCCGGTCCGTAGTCGAAGGTGGTCGGGGGTGGCTTGCTTGAGGTCGAAGAGCATATACCCGTGCTGAGGGGTTGTGGCATCTTTAAAGGCTTCCAACGCAAACGGTGTGCGGCCGGGATATATCTGTCTCGCCAGGTGCAGCAGTTGAGTGGTATCTCTCGGGTTTTTGAAGACCACCAGGTAGTGGGCATTTAAGCTGATGTTCCGATGTTCTTTGTTTTTACTGAACAGATTCTGCACAATGTAGATGATGCTGAGCCGTCGATGATGGCTGCCTTTGGTAAAGAGTTGGGTGACCCGCGCATCCGTCTCCGCCATGAGATCATCCAGAACCACCAAGGTGTCGGGTTCCAAATCGGCCAGGTTAGGTAGGCCTTCCACGAACGTGATGTGGGGCATTGCTGCATACGCTTCCTGCCATTCTCCGTAACACCACACGACTCTGGCAATGGGTGGAGTGATCATGCTGTCGGCGTGTTCGAGGAGCTTCCGGACGAAGTGCGTTTTGCCGGAACCCGTCGGTCCTGCGATGAGACACGTGAAGGGATGCTGCCAACGGGGATCCATGGTTCGAGGTGTATCCGCTGTCGTGGTAACCCCTCTTGTAAATTTGGTACGAGTGAACTGGAGTGGTGGTGGGTACAACGTCGGTCGTCGTTGTCTGTTCACGTTCAGGGATGATGATGGTGGTGATGGGTACAACGTGGGTCGTGTTGTCGGTTCACTGTGAGGGATGAAATCCGGTGGGTCTTGAGACGTAGTAGGTGTACTTGGTGTAAGTGTAGAGCTTACACTCGACGTGGCTTGTACACGGGGTGTGGTGGTGACTGGCCTCGATACGACTGGTGCTCTCTGTAGACCCGTTTCACTGATGGCTGGTGTTCTCAGTTGGTTAATTAACGTACTGACATAGGCTACGTCGTAAAACACACCTCCGTACAACACACTCAGCAGGGTTAGCACTATCACCCCAAAGCCAACTTGCGCTTTGCGCGTTTTGGAAGACGCTGTGTTCAGAGACGGTTGCACCGTGTTCATGGTCGGACGTGGAATGTAGGAGGACGGCAGTGGTGTCTGGCTTTATAGTCGTTTCACCTGGTTGGCAGCGACCCAGGAATTGAAGGAACTGGGCCAGCCTTGCCATTTGACGAAATGAAACAGTTTGCCACGTCGACGTTCCGTTTTCAAAATCTGCTCCACCGTGTAGTAGTCTTGCTGTGTTTTTACGACAGGCTGTAATTCCGTCTCGTAAAACGTGCCTAGCAACGGTTCCCCTTGAAGATCTTCCAGTTCGTAGACTCGCCGCTGTCGGGGTAGGCGCCGTTTAATCAGGAAGTGCTCATCGCTCCAGTTGGGCAAGTAACTTTTCTCGACTTGCCCTTGACTTTACTGATCCGTACAGGGTCCCCGACCTTGAACATCGCCTTCGGTGCTCGTTGCGATGGCATGGGGTACAAGACACGCCGGACTTGGGCTTCATTGCGTTGGGTCACGGTAATGGGGGCTCTCTGTATACTTCGATGATAGGCTCGATTGTAACCCCTCACCAGTTTCGGTAGAACATCGATGTACCGCCTTGTATTCTTATAGGTGAAATATTTATACATGCGGCCTTTGAATGTCCTGTTGAACCTTTCCACCACAGAAGCCTTGGTCTCGTTGTACGTATGGAAGAAAACACCTGTTTCTTGAGAAAGGCTTGGAACGGTCTGTTGAGGAATTCCGTGCCTTCGTCGGTTTGCAAATACAAAGGTTTGCGCCCGGTCTTGAAGATGTCTTTGAACGCCGCTATGAGATTTGCCCCCGTTTTCGTCCGGATAGGTACCACCCACGCATACTTGGATAGAATATCGATGCACGTCAAGATATACCGATTCCCATCGTTGTGTTTGGCAAAGGCGCTCATATCGACAAATCCGCTTGCCACTGGGCATCTATTCCTCCCACGATGACCCGGTTCCGTAGAAAATGGCGACGAACAGCTCGATGTAAGGTATAGGTGTCTTGTTTTCTTAACCAATCTCGGACTTGGGCACGTTGTATCCCCTGGGGTTTGGCCGCTCGATAGAGAGCCGACAAGGCACTATAGGCCGCCGGACTGTCGGGACTGTAGTATAAGTTATCCAACACCTTCTCCCAGCGCTTCATGGTGACAAAATGATGATGGACCCTGGCTCTATCGTTTATTTATAACGGGTGTATCTTGGGCCGGAGTTTCTTTCTGATTTTCTTCGTGGGCTTCCACAGTGGCCATGGTAAATGACCAGTCCAACTCGTCTGATGACCGCTTGATAAGCACTTCATCCACATCTACCACGGCATCTTCCAATGCAGACCATAGATCAGGGTGAAGGGTAAAATGCACTGTACCTCCATCTAGCCGAGCCAATTGAGCAAAGAAAGGGCCGCGTCGGATGTACACATCGTGACACAAGTGGATGAGGTCGCCGTCCAGTTCACCAGACAACACCCGTTTGAATTTGGTCCAGCCCTCCCGGGACAGACGAATGTGAGCCGGGCACGGTTGTGTAGGGTCCGCATCACAGACGTCTCCCACCTCCTCCATGATATCGACCTTATCCGCATACACGTGCAGGAAAACCTCGGGGGTCAAGCTGAAATACGCCAGTACTATATGCTCCGTCATGGTCAGTACGTGAATGGTACCAGATTTCACTGTCTCTCGTATTTATAGGGAGAACCCCGTGAGATCAAAGGATCAGGTGGTCATGTCATTGGGCTGACTGAGTCTAGCCGGGTAATCAATGGCATCGTCGTCGGGTTCATGTAGTTGTTCATGGGGTTCAGCCAGCGCGTCCTCAATAGCACGAGCCCACGGCAACTGGTCTGATGATCGCTCGTCCGGTGTAAACAGCTGGTCTACAATAGGCACCACTTTCTCCAAGGCTGACCACAGATCGGGGTCTAGGGTGAAGCCTCGCGTAGGGTCTTGGTAGCGGCCCAGGCGTAGGAAGTGGGAGGTACGGTATACGTAGATGGCATTGTCTATGTGGATGAGGTTTCCGTCGAGCTCGCCGCTCAACACCCGTTTAAATTTGGTCCAGCCGTCACGAGGTAGTGTCACCGTATTCGATACGGTCTCAGCGGGCGCCCAGCAAATAGCTCCACGGTCTTCCACCAGGGTGACTTTATCTTCATAGACGTGTAACCCCACCTGGGGTGTAAGGGGCAGTATGGCTCGTAGGACGGATGACATGCTTGCTGTAAATGTCGAACGGTGAATGACACACACTCTGTCTGACCCTGGTATTTATAGTGTCAATACCACAGCGCCAGGGTCAATAGGGCACAGACTAGTATGAGGCCAACCAGCCGGTGCTGGTTCCGGCGTGAGCGCTCGTGGTCCATAGCCCGAGAATCAAGGATGGCTGTCATAGTCCAGTAATGGTGAGTGATGGCACGCCTCTCCATCGAGTGCACTCTGTGGAGGACCGCTTCTGTGAACTCGTTCAGGATCTGGCGTCGTCCCTCGTTGTCGTCGCCATCTGCAAACATGTACCGGACCACTGCTCGGTAACCCGTGAATGAATTCACCACGGTGGCATACTGTAAAATGCGAGTCGCATGGGGCTGGGTCTCCGCCATGGCTCTGCAACCGTAGAAATGAAGGTGTGGGATCCAGAGGGACGTGTTTATAGACCAGGTCACACATGCGCGCCTAGACGTCGGGTGTAGTCCGTGATACGTACTATTCTGATGGGTTAGTCCAAAAGAATGATATTCCTACCGCACACCCAACCCATCAGATGCCCCTTCACCTAGGCTTCACTTGGATACCTCACTCGACCCCATTGCACCATTAGGGACTCCCCTACATCCCAAAACGTCTATGCGCATGCGCAGAATGCCGATAGTTCAACCCCACTAGTCCAGTCAGATGCCCCTTCACCTAGGCTTCACTTTGATACCTCACTCGACCCCACTGGACCAGTAGTAACTCCCCTAGCTCCAACACGGCTATTTCCATACCCTTGGGCCACCGCGCATGCGCAGAATGACGCTAGTTCAACCCCACTAGTCCAGTCAGATGCTCCTTCACGAATGCTTCACATGGATACCTCATATGACCCCTCTGGATTATTAGTGGCTCCCCTAGCTCCCAACACGGCTATTTCCATACCCTTGGGCCACCGCGCATGCGCAGAATGACGCTATGTCAACGCACTAGTCCAGTCAGATACCCCTTCACCTAAGCTTCACTTTGATACCTCATATGACCCCACTGGACCATTATTGGCTTCGCTAGCTCCCAACACGGCTATTTCCAGACCCTTGGGCCACCGCGCATGCGCAGAATGACGCTAGTTCAAACCCACTAGTCCAGTCAGATGCCCCCTCACCTAGGCTTCACTTTGATACCTCACTCGACCCCACTGGACCAGTAGTAACTCCCCTAGCTCCAACACGGCTATTTCCATACCCTTGGGCCACCGCGCATGCGCAGAATGACGCTAGTTCAACCCCACACCCACCCCATCAGATGCCCCTTCACCTAAGCTTCACATGGATACCTCACTCGACCCCATTGGACCAGTAGTAACTCCCCTAGCTCCAACACGGCTATTTTCATACCCTTAGGCTACACGAGTTGTCTCCCTTGCGTCAATGTGTGCAGATGGCGCTACGGTCGACGCCGTGATATGGAAAGGGCATCCCCACACCATCCTGGAGCCGCCATTTTGTTTGTTGTTTTCTTGCGGAGATACACGGGACAATAAACACTCGACCCTAGGGTGGTACAGATGCTAGACTGATCCTATTAACATGGTAAAACACCTATAGATTATGTTTATTACTAGGACGTCAGCGAAATACTAGTACCCATCCTCCGCATGGCATTTATTCTGTGAAAACACCCATCACATGACTGAAAAGAGCCTCACTCGCCCCAATCGGACCATGCAGCGTATTTGTAGTCTAGGGACTACTTTTCCTCCGCGGAAGCTTTCTTCCGCGACCGCATCACCGCCAGACCGCATCACCGCGGAGGAATACAAAGGTCAAAGGTTGCCAGACCTATAGTGGTCAACACTTGGCACCCAGCCAATGCTGATGCAATCCAGAACATGTCAGTACATGCCTTGATCACGTGATCGCCAGATGACCTTGAGACCCCTTAAATTTTACCCGGGGGAACAAATATCAGCCGCCATCTTAAACCCACCACCCACCCACCACCACCACCACAGCCGCCATCTTAAACCCACCACCACCCACCACCACCACAGCCGCCATCTTAAACCACCACCCACCACCACCACACCCGCCATCTTAAACCACCACCCACCCACCACCACCACAGCCGCCATCTTAAACCCACCACCCAACCACCACCACCACAGCCGCCATCTTAAACCCACCACCCACACCACCACCACAGCCGCCATCTTAAACCCACCACCCACCCACCACCACCACAGCCGCCATCTTAAACCCACCACCCACCCACCACCACCACAGTCGCCATCTTAAACCCACCACCCACCCACCACCACCACAGCCGCCATCTTAAACCCACCACCCACCCACCACCGTCATCATTTTACGCTTTGTATACTACTCGCCTACAGCCGTAGCCGATGATGACCAGCCCGAGGCGGGGTCAGGTTCCCGTTGTGTCATACTACCAGATCTTCTACGGCAAGTTCGATTTGCAACATTACAATGACGTAGCTCGTTAAAAGAAGTTACTTTTGAAACAGCAATAATTTCACATAATCGCAAATTATTTAACTAAAAGACGGTTGCGAGTTGATATATGATACATTGAGTAATAACTAATCCTTTTGTATTGTTTGAAAATGGGGTAAAAATGGAATTTCGACCGAAACAATAATTCTGTACGACTGGCCTACAAAAGCGTTACTGTCGAGGAAACCTGTTCATTTAAAAATAGAACGCACCAAAATAGCACAGAGTCGACTGTGCATTTGACGTCATAAAGAGCAGCTGATCCGGCCTGGACAATAGATACACACACGCCAGTGTCCGAGGGAGTTATCCTCGGGTAACCATCACACATTCTTTGCAGTTGGCACCAACGAGTGGATTATCCGGTCAACACGTTTGCAGGACTAAAGCACAAAATTTGCTGGGATACCACGTTGGCCAACCTGGATTAGCAAACAATCGGTGGCCAAGATGGTAAGAAAGGGTAAAAACGTGGCCAACATTAGCTCATCATAAAGGGTGACCATATGCTGTAGCATTTGTAAATTGAGAGAGTATTTGTACTCATCAAGGTTAATTGCAATTATAAAAAAAAGTCTGGAGGCCGAATATGGTAGATTAAGAGGAAAATTCCATTTCGTCAGATTCATACCAATAATGACAGAACAAAATTTGGTGGGAAGATACGGATAGGAATTACAACGCATATAAGGGAAATGGGAAGAGGTGCCAACATACTGGCAGGGCCACTTGACTTCACAGTATAGTCTCCTGGTTAACCTATTGTAAAGCACATACCAAGAATCTAACGATTCTAACGAAATCTAACGAAAGACGATTGGTAGTCAACATGAGAATCAATGGAAATATCGCAATATCTCGGAATATTTCCTTAATTGTCCTTCTACATGTCTTCCGTACGGCCACTGTTTGGCCGCTTACGCTCTTCAAAGAAACATAAAATGATTTACCACTTCATTTGGTTCAAGTAAAAATGAGAAAATAAAATAACCCCAAAATTATCATCAGCATAATTCTGTCGCGGCGACGTCATCACAGCATCAGATGAAGGTTTCAATAGATGTTTCAATAAAAAAATGGCATGGAGGTACAGGTTGGTACTTTTCAGTTATCTAACCATAATGAAAATATCGGAAGGACCATACCCTACCTGCTAACTTGGGTTGAGAATACAGAAAGAGATAGGGTCCGGAAAATGTACTATAACAATCCATAAACTACCGATATACAACGGCTCTACCAGACGCATAGCATTTGCATGCAAATACCCTTCACAAAAAAATGAACCGAATCTGTTACCTCAAAATTTACCAGCAAAATTTTTCGAAAAGATCGAAAAATTTCAAAATAAATTATTACTTATGTTATGACGTCAATTTGACGTCATAAAAATTATCATTTCAAACCCCTTAACTCGTTTACAGAAGGCAAATACCTCATATGCAGGAGGTGAACAGTTATAGCCCTCTAGCAACAGGAATAATTAAAATACCCAAGAAATCATACCCCACCCCCCAAATGTGGGTGCACAATGTGATGGGGGGAGGGTTCAGAACGTGTACCATAACTACCACTACGTTACTGCTCTGCAAGTGTTAGCACATATGGGCAAAATGTACATACAAATACCTCTTCAGAGAGCATTTACCAAAGTTGATACGTCACATGGTCTCAGCAGAATCGGAAAAACCAATTGAAAAAGCAACCGAAATTTCGACAATAAATGCTGCCACATGTTATTGCTTCACTATGACATTATACAACGGTAATATTAAGGTATGTTAATTTGTGCTAATCGACCAGGCCCTGCCCACTAAGTATTTGAATTGTCAGCTCTTCAGCGACAGATATAACTAATATATCCGAGGAACCATTCCCCTGCCCCCATTTTTTTAGTTCGGAATACGAGCAGGGGTGAGGTTAAGAAAGTGTGTTTTGCTACCGTTAAGCTTACGATCTGCAACGGTTAACACATATGGATAACATCTACATACATGCACCTCTTCGAAAAACATTACTAGAATTTGCCATCTCGAGTGGTACCGATCGGTGAAATTTGGGGTCTTGGCCCATGGACTACTATGTGAATGGCTGGCTGACGTATTATAAATCAATTACCTTCCATATCCCTCCGTTATAGCCGGGGCGGTATGCGTTACCACTGGTTCCATCCTGGGATTCAACATAGGCCAGGCGTCTCAGAAATAACTTGTCGTCGGGAAAAATGCAAGCGTGGCGAATGACATCAACAACGGCGTCTACAACGGCTGCGCCCTTACCCCCGGGCTCTCGGATGAGAATTGTTTGTGAGAATACGTCGTGAGAGAGAAGTAATAACACTGTCCCCAACCTGAAAAACTCCTTCAAGAAAGACATCTTGAACGTTCTATAGGCAGTAGCTGTGAGTCAAAAATACGAGCAAGTCGGAGCTTTTTATGCTAATGTATTATCTCTTGCATGCTTTTATCTTCTTCCTGGTTGGATATCTTTGGCGAACCCAGCGTAATCAATTACATATCTATGCGAGATATTGTAGGTCACAACGCTGCTTACATTTGAACATATGGCAGGGAGAAAAATCAAAATGGACATTATGGATTTATATTGAAAAACAGGAGTAGTGTGACTAACGTCACAGGGCCTACGAAGTAGGGTGAGGAAGATGACTTGGGGTCCAAGCGTAATGCTATAGTTCACCAAAGTAGGTCAAATTTTTATCAAAAGTAGGTCAGCTCAGAACTTGCTGGTAACAGTGTCCTAATGCACGTTCATGCCAAAAATCAAGATTCTAATGTCAACGGTTCTCTTATTTTGCCGACGAAAGGATTCGGATGGACTGACTGACTGACTGACTCACTCACTCATTACCGGACAATTTGCAAATGAGAGCCTACTTCGTAGGAATAAACATAGGACTGAGAAAATAAAATGAAGTAGAGATGAATGGAGTTGCAGTATCACCCCGTTGTGATATTGATACAGCTATTATAAACTGGTACAAACTTACTACTATGTAATCCGAAATTTGCGCTATAAATATTTGAGCGGGTCGCCGCTACAGAGAGAACAAAGATGAGCCTGTCGTCTGAAAGTGGCAAAAATGAAGAGTTATTGCCACTTTTTCGGGAGCAAGATTCAGTTGCAGCAATGCCTTCAACATGGGCCTCGGGAAATCACTGTCATAAGTTTGCTAAAGCCCGGCGCACACGAGAGCTATCAGCTGAGCTGACGGCCTCAATTGCCGGTCAGCCCAGGGGCTAGCTCTCCTGTGCGGGCAGTTTTTGGTGAGTTTTTGACCTCGCGAGGCCGGGGGAAAAATATCAAACTTGTTTGTTTCGCCTCGCGAGGCCAAATCACCAGCGTGTGCGGCGAACGCAGCCAACAGTTCAGCAGTTTTATATTGGACCGGCCAATGAATCGCATGTTATTTTCACGCGATTCATATGCACGACTCTTCAAAATGGTCTTTAATAAGACGTTATGTGGGAACTGAAATCAATTTCGTGAAACTTTTGCTCGCCGTGTGCGCTGAAACCACAAGAGAGCTAGCCCCTGAGCTGACAGGCAATTGAGGCTGTTAGCTCAGCTGATATCTCTCGTGTGCGCCGGGCTTTAAAGACAGTGTCAGAACCTGACAGGGATCTGAATTATCACTGAACTGTTCTAGAGCGGAAGAAGTCTGAAGAAATCACGTAAAAAATCTTTTGAAATAATTTTTATCAGCAATTTCCAGTCCATGCCTATACTTACAGCCCTGCGTGAGGCAAAAGTTTACTCGTGGTTCGCATTGCACTATGGGAAGGAAACATGGTGGTTTTTGCTATTTTTAGATGACCGGCAAGGCGTGTATTGGAACTGTGACAATACCGACGGTCACGGATGTACAAAGGGAAGCAACTTTACCAACGTCACGGCAGAGGGCGTGACTGCTTGGGGGTCAGATCGAAGATTGTTAACATGGTAGATCAAAGGAAATTGGCGCAAAACGGTTTCCAGTTCGATAAATGGGCGGTCAAAATGAAATTAAAACAGATGTACTGCAGAGTGACTATCCTAACATATTGACAGACACACGAGGCGCTCTTGTTGTATGATGTAAGATATATTTCTAGTCCAAATGAATTGAAGAATCTGGTATGTTCTTCTGTGACGTCGATCATTCGCTATGACGTTGCAACAATCCATATTGTGATGACGCCACTCGCGATACCATTGTTGGCGGTCCAAATAACAAACGTCACAAGAGAACGTCATAATACAAATGTATCAAAGTGTATATATTCGTAGCGTCGCAAGCTATCGTATGGCTGCAGGATAAATGTGACCCCCTCTGCACTCCGCCCTCTACCGGTATGTCAGCAGTTGTTCCCCTATACGTATCCGTGACCGTCGGTATTGCAGGATGGCATTATCTTCTCTGCACTTTACTACCACATTCTCACTGTTCTAAAGCAAGGATGGCGATTTCAGTTAATTACCATTTTTCTTCTAATTATTCAGACAGCAAAACTCGAACTTAACTTCGAGCATCAGCATAGAGAAATTCTTCACACTATCTACAAATTTCACAAGCTATTTTTTTTTACGAAGTAGGCTACAGATTGCAAATTGTCCGGTAATGAGTGAGTGAGTGAGTCAGTCAGTCCATCCGAATCCTTTCGTCGGCAAAATAAGGAGAACCGTTGACATTAGAACCTTGATTTTTGGCATGAAGGTGCATTAGGGGACTGTTACCAACAAATTCTGAGCTGACCTACTTTTGATGAAAATTTCTGGTGATTTTTGATGAAAATCACTGGTGATTCTGACTTGGGCAGTGCCCATCTTAATATAGGCAGGATTTCAACTGGGGTGGGGATTTCCAAGAGTCCAGTTCGCGTCGGAGTCCTAATGCCTACCCTACTTCGTAGGTCCTGTGACGTTATAGTCACACTGCTCATGTTCTCAGTTCTTGGGATAAATAACATATCCATGCAATAGTATTTAGCCTCAGTTGACATAAGGATGTATTTTTCTGTTTTTAAGTCTAAATATGTTGTTCGACAAAAATTAGAAAAAATGTAGTGGAGCTAGCGTCAGATCCGGCATCTAGTAGTTAGCCGTCGACCATGAGGAAATTATTATCATTGTTATTGACTACAAGTTACAAAGATCGTACCGGCAAATCCGTCATGTAAGACACATACAACAGGTGACTACATGTGGGAAACCATTCAACCAAAGAGTGAAAAGGGCCAAGTGTATTGCACGCAAAGTGTTGCCGATTGAAGTTGTCTTAAATGACGGGTCTGCCAAGAAAACGGTGGTCCCCAGAGATCACAGTCCGGTCTCCTGTGCTTCACGTAGGGCGGACTCGGATATCCAAGTGACCTTTTTCAGATGTCAGTGTCCTGGTTGGGATAAATCATAGCAAGCGGACACTCATATCTGAGGGACCACCGTTTCTTTCACACCGGTACTGTGTTTGTGCGAAATTTGTTTGCCACTAGGTGTCCAACAAATAGGAATGACGCCTCCCCCCTCGGGAAAGAGAGCTGACCAACAGACCGTAATAATGGTCAATTCTCAGGAATGATACATTCAGTCCCTCGCCAGGCAATGATTGCCAAACATATATGAATGATGATCCGTCTCTGGGAATGGTTGATCGGCAGACAGGAATAATACCACCCGTTCTGCCCTCACCAATGAACCGTCCATAATAGTCTGTCATCATTAGATTCATCATATCTGTAGAAGAGATTTGGTGCAAGTTACATACCTATTACATTACCTGGCGGTCTGATAACCTAATAACACAATTGTCACAATCGTGTATGTACAGTGTACTCACTTGTGAATTCAACTGGGGTTCGCATAAGTTCACTTTGAGCTATCTATTAACTCAGGACGGTATTCTGAAGTGCTGATAATCTAGCAAATATATTACATAAAAATACGCTAGCTATCGTGAGTTCAAAATATCAGTTAACAGATTGGACAAAGTGAATTTACATGAACCACAGGTAAAGTCACAGGTCAAAGCACATACAGGCTCTTCTTTGCTCTCTCTTGCGGCGCAGCGGAGACACGCCCGCTTTACATTAGAATTTACGGACATTTAACGTTTTACTAATCTGACATTCGATTTCTATTTCCATTTCAAAAATATGTTTCAGATATTTAATCATATATCAGACGATTCGCAAGTATTTGGATTATGATATCATGCAACTCCATTACTTGTCGGTTGATCAGCTATGAAATATTGAATAACGAAGTGAAGGAACTGCCAAAATTCCGAAATCTATGATTGAAATGAACTTCACTAAAAGGCTGACCTGTTAATTATCCCTAGTAGAATGTTTAGCTATGTCGGCAAATATGCCTAAAAAGTTTAGGAAATTTTATTGTAACGAATAACCTTGACTCGGGCAATCACGTTCCAAACGCATGTTCTGCTAAGACATGTCAGGTTTATCTCTTACGGATTTTATCTTCTTCCTGGTTGAATATCTTACTTACACTGTAAGTTTAACATGTGTGAAGGACGCTGTCAAACCTAATCTAAAGTGTCTATCTCACAGCTTTGGAAAGCAGTGTTGGTATCCATTGTCAAAGATTCTGTGAAGTGCAATCATGTATTTCTCTTCCCTTGCGAATTACATACAGGATATCTATGAAATACACCTCAAACCCAAGTTACATTTTCACACAATATACTAAGAAGTGTGATTATTAAAAAAAGGTGTAAATGCCTCCAGAATAGGAAGCACACTTTTGATCAATAATATGAGAAATTTATAATTAATTTGGACATTTTTAAGCAAAAACTTACCCTCGTATATCATTATATAAGTGCCTAGCGCTTATTACCACGTGAACAACAGATTTACTCTATTCCACAATCTTGTGCACTGCCCACGCGCCAATCCCATCATGAAACAAACTTCACTCTTTAGCTTCAAATGCAAGATATTCCCAAGCGGGGAGGCGGGTGGGACCATTACTGGGACGTGAAGGTAACTTTTTGCTTAAAAATGTGAAAATTAACTATAAATTTTTCATATTTGTTTCGCTGAAGGACTGACCTTCACGTACCATTGCATAGAATGCCACGCAAGAAATGACGAGAGGATGAGCGACGCATTGAGAAGGGTAACATGAGCAGAGGAGACAGAGATCAGCTTGGTTTCCCAAATGATCCACAAACCCGAGTAGGGCGAAGACCACTCGCGGAAAAAAACCCATGGTATTCCCCATATTTCATTGTAGATATATGTTAAAAACCCGGAGGTTGGGATCCCTGAGGGAGGCCACCCCTAATGGCTGAAATCGAGACATACCTACTACTCCCCCGCTGCCTTTTTGGGGTTGAAGATCTGGGAAGGATGCCTGTACTCCCCAATTAAAAGAAGGATAACCACAGGGGTCCACAACGGGACCCAATGAGTAGAGATCGTTTTGACCAGCGTCATATCACGAAAATTGTATGACGCAAACGTTGTGTTTGAACGCCAGAAGCAGGCCTTCATTATCTCAGACACTGATCTATTGGTCTATAGAGGCCAGGACGCCACAAGCGTGGACACCTTAACCAGCGCAGTCTGCTCCCGTGACACTCCATGGTAAGCCAGCCTAATAGATTTGGACATCCGAGAGAGGATTGTTTTTTTTTAAATCACCTGTTGGCATCGTGGGGTGAAAGGTAAGAGGGGCGAAAATTTCGATACGTCTGGACACTGCTGAATGATAGCCATCAACAATCACCGGAGCCAAACCCCTTTAATAAGTATAACAAGAAGCCAGCTATAAGCTGGACAGATGCAGAACCCACTTGGACTGGGAGGATGTGAACCTGTGTCTGCTGGTGGTAAATAGACGTCCCCGGCTGACGTAACAATTTGGTGCACGCCGGAAGTTGTCGGGGGCAGTCCAGCAAAAGATCCAGAAACCATGGGTGCGCTGGCCACCATGGAATTACCAGATAATTACAAGCGTCAGATCCGTCATTCATAATTCAGCCGTCGTCCATTAGAGAATATCCGCGTCCATAATCCAAAGACCTATTCCATATTCCATCTAACAGTATTAGCACCAAATTCAAAAAGACAATCATAGTATACATAAACATAGGCTTGTTTCCTGCAAGAGAGAAGCGGTCAACAGTTTTCAATGATGCCGGAAAGACATCATGATGTTCCAAAAATATCAAATCCGTATCGCTGATCAGTATTCTTAATCCATAATATTCGTTGCAAAGTCGTCATCCAAAGAGTGAGTGAGTGAATAGGGTTTAACGTCGCTTTCAACATTTTTTCAGTTATATCACGACGGGGAAGGGAAGGGAGGGGAGGAGGAGGGGAAGGGGAACCTACTTGTAACAGAGCAGATCTAATGCTGCCATTTTATAGTGCTGTCCCACTGAAATATCATGCCGTAGGCAGACATGACACCCCACTCAGTCACATTATAGTGACACCGAGCGAACCAGTCCTTGTTCTATCCTCTTAATGCTGAGCGTAAGCGAGGAAGCAACAAGTTCCATTTTTCAAGTCTTAGGTATGACCCGGCCTGGGATCGAACCCAGAACCTACCGCTTACGAAGCCGATGCTCTATCCATTAGACCACCGCAGTGCGGTCCGTCATCCAAAGAATGATGTATCTCAGTCACGCTTTGATTGTGACTGTTCATATGAGTACCATGATGATCTTGATGTACATGGGTTCATACGGTCCCTACCCCCGGGTTAAGCGGAATTAGACACAAGTTACGAAACGTAACGCCATAGATCTTGCACGCTACGCTCGTATTTTGCTATCAGCATGCGATATGTATCGCCAAATTTGAGAAACTTTGAGTGGAGGCGCTTGGTGGTGTAGCCCTGTTTTATAAGTTTCTGCAACAATGTTTTGTGACGTTGATTAAAATCGTTACATTTAACACAGGATCTAGCAAATGCTACAATGCGTGATATGTATACGAGTAGTAGTGTAAGCGTAAATTGAGTTAACTTTCACCCGGATGTAACTATGACGTCACTTCCGGTTGGGGTGACTGAGGCGTGACCTTTGGACATGTCCAGACTTGTTTGTGATGTACTGGGGTTTTTCCCTGGCATGCCGCCATGTTGTAGCCGCCATGTTGTAGGCGCCATGTTGTAGTCGCCATGTTGTAGCCGCCATGTTGTAGGCGCCATGTTGTAGCCGCCATGTTGTAGCCGCCATGTTGGAAAATTGTTGTAGAAAAACGTATAAAAGGAGGAGATTTTTAGTGGTTTGGTGTATTCATTGCACTACCCTACGGAGCTCTCTGACCTACCTGACCAGCCTGCCTGCCTGCCTGCTTGCCTGCCTGCCTGCCTGCTTGCCTGCCTGCCTGCCTGCCTGCCTACCAGCTTGTTCTGACGAGAGGAGGAGGAGAGAAGCATGAGACGTGGAGAAGATTTTCCAGGGGACCCAGCAGCACCTCCGGTTGAAGTCTTGCCTGAAGACGAGCGTGTGAGGGACATTTATCAACGTCACTGGGCTACCATACGCCATTGTTTTCACCGTAACCGTCGTCTATTGGACTTGTATAACTTTCGACTGCAGGACCTCACGTATTTGTCTACTTATGCCGAGAACATTTTCACAGATCAGGTCACAGCGTTCAAGTTGAACATGACATTCGGGTACATTTTACGGCACAAGGAGACGGACCAGGTGCGGTATTATTTTCCCAGCAATAATACCTATGTGTTTGACCAGCCGTTCACGGTGACGGATGCGATTTCTCTGGAGCCACTCATCGACCAACTGACTACGTTGGACCCATTGGAATGGGCCCGGTTGCAACGCCCCAATACCAAATGGCTTGTGGAAATGGTGACCAACGTCACATTTTTCGTCACGAAAATGAGAGATCATCCTATCGGTGCTCCTGTACTACTACCCCCTTGGCTGCTTCATCGACACGGACTGTATGCATTAACGGCAGGGATAAAGGGGCTCTACAAAGACCGGAAATGCCTGTTTTGGTGTTTGGCCGTGCATCTGGACGAGTGTAATCCCAAGAGTTGTGATAGAGTGGCCAATGGCTATTGGGAACAGTATTTAGAGGCGCAAGACTTGGATGAGCGGCACTTCCGTGGAGTCCCGTTCAAGAATTTGGATGACGTGGAAACACTGTTCAGCATCAATATCTTTGTATACCGATTACGATGCGAGGAGAATACGTTTGTGGCTGAATTGGTTCGTCGTTCAACAGAACGGTATGCTTCGACGATGAAAGTCAATGTCTTCGACTACAATGGCGTGAGTCATTTTTCGCTGATCTACAATATGAGCCAGTACGCCCAGTCCTACAGTTGTGCCCAATGCCATCGGGTGTTTCACCGTTCCACCGACTTACATCGACACGAGAAGAGTTGTGACAACAGTGTGAAGCGAAAATTTCCTGGTGGTGTGTATCATAATACGCCTACTATTTTCCAGGAACTGGCCGATGAAGGTCTGATCATACCGGAGACGGACCGTTATTTTCCCTACCGGGCGTGTTACGATTTTGAGGGCCTGTTGGAGCCCATGGACATGTTTTCAGCGAAAACGCAGTGGACGCAGTGCCATATTCCCCTGAGTGTGAGTATTTCCAGCAACGTACCTGGCTATGACGCTGCACCGGTCTGTTTCGTGTCCACCGGGGATTCCCATGAGTTGATCACCCGCATGATGGAGTATTTAGAGGAAGTCAGTGCGGCCAGTACGGAATTGTTGGTGTCCAAGTTCCAGGACGTACTGGACCAACTGGACGATCGGATTCCTATACCGGGTGTATCGTTTAATGACGATGAAGAGTCCGAGTCCGAGTCCGAGTCAGAGTCGGAGTCGCAGCCGGAGCCCATGCAGTCGCAGGATGTGCCTTTACCTAAACCGTATGCGGAGAAATTGAAAGCGCGCTTCCTACAATACCTAGGCCAGTTACCGGTGCTCGGTTTCAACTCGGGGCGATATGACTTGAACATGGTGAAGGAATTTCTCTACCCCTACTTGGCCCAGGCTAATACCATCAAGTCCGTCATCAAGAAGATCAATAATCATATGGCCCTCACTACCACATCACTCCATTTCCTGGATGTACGGAACTACTTAGCTCCCAATTATAGCTATGATCAGTGGGTGAAGGCGTATGACTGTGCACAAACCAAAGGCAGGTTCCCTATATATCGACGCTCGACCGTTTGGAGGAAACACAGTTGCCACCCCGGGATGCGTTCTTTGACGATTTGAAGCAAGTGGAATGTCCGGAAGACACGTACCGGGAACTACAGCAGGTATGGCACGATCAACACATGCAAACCTTGCGAGATTTCCTGATATGGTATAATAACTTAGATGTGGTTCCTTTCCTGGAAGCGGCCGAGAAAATGGTTCAACTCTTTCGTCGTGAGATGCACGTCGACATCTTCAAGGAGTGCTTGAGTTTACCGGGTCTGGCGCTTCGCCATCTTTTTCAAGAGTGTCCTACGTACTTCTCGCTGATACAGCAAAAAGATGCGGACATGCATGATTGTCTAAAGCAGAACATTGTCGGCGGACCTAGTCTTATTTTTCACCGTTATCACGAGAAGGACGTCACTACTCTCCCCGGTGGAAAACCCTGTGCTAAGATCATCGGATTCGATGCGAATGCCTTGTACCTGTGGTGTCTGGCCCAACCTATGCCCAGTGGACATTATACACTTTGGTTGGCGGAAGGCCGGCATTTCACACCGCAACGCACTCCCTACAAGCATCTGGCTGACCAGTGGTTGGATTGGGAAGCCTATCGACGGGGAATTTATATACGCCATCAAACCAACGCCACAGAGAAGCGCATAGGAGATCGTCGACTCCCCGTCGATGGGTTTGCCCTGGTGGATAGAACACCGACCGTATTCCAATTTTACGGCTGCTATTGGCACGGCCACGGATGCCATTTCAGCGCTGGACGCTTCAACGAACGACGTGGAAAAACACCGGAAGAATTACGGGAAGAAGTGCAGGAGAACGGCGATTACGTGAAAGAGAGAGGATACCATCTGATCGAAATGTGGGAGTGTGAATTTCACACCATGTGCCAGGCCCTGCCCCATTTACGGCGTTTCCTAAAAGAGCGCGAGTACCCGCTCAGTCGTCGGCGACTCCTGAGTCTGCCACAGATGTTCGACGCCATTCGTTCTGGGGACCTCTACGGCTTTGTCGAATGTGATTTGCCTTTTCCCGACACTCTCAAGCCCCTCTTCGCCCAGTGCCCTCCCATCTTTAAGAACACGCTGGTGGGTCGGGATGATATTGGAGATACCATGGGGGCCTATGCTGAGCAACACGAGTGTTTGCCTCGACCTCGACGGATGTTGATTGGCAGTATGTGGGCAGAGAAAATCTTGCTGGGCACTCCTCTGCTGCAGTGGTACATGAGCCACGGTGTGGAAATTACGAAAATATACCAAGTCATACAGTACGCACCCAACGCCTGTTTTGCGGAGAATGCCGACATCGTGACGTCTGCCCGTCGTCAAGGTGATCAAGACCCGAGTAAGGCCATCATCGGTGAATCGTGGAAATTGACGGGCAATGGCTATTATGGCAAAACGGTCACGAACCAGGATAAGCACGTGAACGTGAACATCTGTACTACCTCACAAGCCCGCAAAAAAGTGAATTCTCCTCTGTTTCGGTCCGTGGAGGTCATCGATGACGACACGTATGAAATCACTTTAGCTAAAAAGACTATCCGTTACAACCTGCCCCTGCAGATTGGATGTATGGTATACCAGGTGGCCAAGCTGAGGATGCTCCTGTTTCTATATGATTTCATGGGTGTGTATTTTAATCCATCAGACTGGCAACTCATGGAGATGGATACGGACTCGGCCTACATGGCCGTCTCTAATGCGGATTGGGAGTCCCTGGTGAAACCTGAGTTACGTGCACAGTATGAGGTGGAACGGGATCAGTGGCTACCTCGACGTGACCATTACCAGTACGATAAGCGTACGCCGGGCCTCTTCAAGCTGGAGTGGAGTGGGGATGCTATGATTGCTCTCTCCTCCAAGACGTATTACTGTTACGGGGGAGACGAAAATAAGTTTAGCTGCAAAGGGGTGAACCGGCGCGATCCCAACATCGACAAAGCCTTGTACCTGAACGTGCTGCAAAGCCAGGCCAGTGCGAGTGGGACTAACCGAGGATTTCGGGTGGTGGACCACCAGATGCGGACGTACATCCAGCAACGAGACGCCTTTACTTTCTTTTACCCGAAACGGAAAGTCCTTCCCGATGGCATCAGTACCACTTACCTGGACTTGTGAAAATTTCGAACACTATATGACTTTTGATACACGAGTTAAAAACTGTAAAGTCAGGATGGCCGAGTGGTCTAAGGCGCCGGTTAACTGTGCTGGTCTGCGAAATGCAGAACATAGGTTCGAATCCTACTCCTGACAGATTTTTTGTACATACCACTTGTATTCTATTGTACATACCACCTGTATTCTATTGTACATAGTGTAACCCTTCTTGATCACTTAAATAAACAAAGTCAAACACATCACTTGGGTTTTCATGAATCTTTTTTTATTGAACATGAATGAACGTCAGAACAACAACGTCATAAAAAAACAATAGTACTGCGCAGTGCATTGAATTAAGTTAACCAGAGAAATGGAGCATGCACATTAAAACGAGAGGCCGTCCAGTCATAGACGAGTACGTCACGGCGGTCTTCGGCTTGACAATAATCATCAAACATTTGTACGATCGTTTGCATAGAATGTCCTCTACTCCGGTGAGTGAGATAAAACACACAGTACTATCCGCAGACACTACTCAAGGGTCCTTGTAATCTTTGAGTATTCCAACGCCACACTGTAGTAGATAGGTCCATGAATTTCACCAAATCGGGATTTGTCCGTAGGAATCAAAGTATTCGCCTTGGCCTAGGGTGTCCACGTACACAGCCACCCAATGTTCACCGGGTCGAGACCCAGGGTCTGTATTCAGGATGCAGGCTGCTGGGGTGGTGGAGTGGGTGGGAAACACATTGCGTGGAAATACACCTCGAAAGGGTACTCGAGGATCTTGCTGGAGTATGGCCATCAGCTGCTCTGTATCCATGACTCTAGCTGGCGTAGTCACACAGGACGTTTCTTTGCTGATCCACGCTGATGACGTTATCAAACTCGGCGTCGCAAATCACGTTAATGGTCTGGGCTAGAGCGACGGCGAAACGCAGTTCCAACCGTAGGTTTCCTTTCTTGAGCAAGGCCAGTTGATGATCGTGTTCCAAGGTGGGGGTGAGGTCGAAGGCGAACAACGTGTACCCACGGTGAAAGTCTCGTCGACTGATGGTATTTCCTTCGTCCTGGTTGTTTTGTCCTGTGGCTGTAAACAGATTCAGGTAGCTCCGCACATAGTTTTCGTTACCAAAATCCGATTGTAATGGACGGGCTGGAATTTGATGGCCTGCCACGTGCAGTGCCAAAAAGTTGAGGTTGAAATGTTGAAAGTTGAACGGATTCTCATTCCACTGTCCATTGAAAGCGGTGTTGGTCACACACGCCAGGGTAAGACGTTTAGGGAGATCCCCTAGAAATAAATTTTCACGATTGGCCATCATCGTACCTGCTGGCACAGAGAACACCTTGGTCTGTACGCGTCGTATGGGGTACAGGGCTGGTTTTTTCGATAAGGCTTCCATGTGACTCAGCAACACCCCCTGTTGCAAATCCACCGTACGCACAAACAGGGCTGCATCTTCAATGACGATGTGGCATTGGGGGCCAGCAGCTTGATCTGCCATCAAGGCGAACGTGGGTGTGGAACGGATCAACTTGATCTTGATGGATACACCGTTCATCATGTAGCGGTCTTGCAGGAACAGATCGGCGTGCAGACGTCCCATCATATCGACGGACTTGCTATTGGCTGTCAAGTGGCTGCGCGCGGTGAACCCATTATTGGCAGCCAATACGCTATTCATGGCTCCGGGTGTATCCTTGTAGTACAGCGAGGCTGCAAGTGTGTTTTTTTGGCATCTGCACCGTGCGACAACAGCGTCTCCATGTAGGCTCGGTACGGGTACGTATTGGTGGACGTACTGATGAGTTTATCGTTCAGACCTATATCCACCTGTTGGAACAAGGAGTGCAGCCAAAGACTCACCGGGCCTACTACCGCATCGTCCGCTATGGGCGTCCCGTCGTTGTCCATTATTTTGGCTTTCACGTACAAGTAGGTGCGGGCTAAATCCAGGTAGGCCGTATCTTTGTTTTCAATGGTAAATTCCAGGGGTCCCGTCCCCGTCAGGCTAGCCAGGGGTCGATGTTCTACCCAACGTCCTTCGGCCACACTGGTCTGGGTGGATGGAATAGTCCACAAATCCAATTCACTGTTGGTAGACGGACACGACTCGGAGTGAATGAATGCCATTATGCGAAGATGTCTCTCTTACTCTTCTTTTTCTTCCGGGGTGTGCGTCGTCGGTGTGTCTGTCGTCGAATGACTCTTCGCTGTGCCCGTGGTTGTCTTTTAAGGGCTTTGGCGATCAAGACGCTGCCTGCTTCTTTAGCCCGTCGTTTGAAGGCTTGTCGGGGTGCTGTGCCTCCCAAGACATCACCGGCCACGTGCAATCCACTGCGTACCGCTTGTTTACCCACCGCTTTGACACCCCGTGTCACCAAGGGCAAGAACGTTTTCACAATGCTGCCCAGTATGTTCCCCAATCCGTGACCTCGTTGCATGCGTGCACCGCTAAAGATGGGCAAGCTCCCTCCCGTTTGTTTCTTGTAATAGTCGGCATAGCTGGGCGTATGGCACTGGTAAGGCACGTTCATTATACGAAGTGAGGAGAACGGGCTTGTCGGAAATGAAGTGTCAGCACCACTTTCCCTCGTTCGAATGCGACCGGGTGTCCCGTGTCATCTCTTATATCCACCGTGATCGTGTTGATATCGGTATGTCGTACAGGCAGGTAGAGTATATGGTTGAAACTCTGGTTGACTTGATCGCCATACTTCTTTCTAATGGGTACCACCCGTAACAGAGGTGTGTTCACATCGCCCACAATATGGCTGTCCACTGCGTCCGAGTAGACGTAGAGTCCGTACATACCTACTTTCATATCCATCACAACGTCACCGTTGTCGGTGGTGGGTCCCGTGTAGACGCTGTAAGGCAGACCTAACATTTGCTGTAGCCTAGGACTGAGTTTCACACCCACGTTAGGGCTGAGCAGGATACAGGACTTGTCGTTGTGTGCGTTGACATCGAAGATCACGTGATTCTTGAAGGGATAGGATTTCAGGGGTCTTGAATTATTCGTCACCTCCCGTAGAGACTTGTAATTCAACAAGGTGAGCAGACCCTCTATGGACGTCTTGGGCGTGTCGTATTGGCCTTCGGGGAGAGTGAGTCGGTGTACTTTGCCTTCGTAGGTCACTTCGTACCATACTTCTTCGTCTCGTACGTTGTACCACGAGTAAGGGTATTGAATATCCACCAGTCCACATTCCCACCGTCCAGGTAAATGCAACGGTTGCGGTAATTGAGTCACGTACTTGGCCAAGGTGTTGTCAGGAAACACATCGAGTGAACTGTTACTGGGCAACGTGAGGTAAAACATGATGACTGAACTTTCTGGCTTCTGCACCGGGCTTTAATAGGATTCCCCTAGTAGCGGTTCCCTAGTAGGGCTCCCAGGCCTTGGGCGCCTTACCTCGGCGTCGTGATCGTCGCGGTGACTTAGATCTGGGAGGTTGCAGGGGCAATGACGTGGTAGAAGACGAAGTACGTGCCCGTCGTTGTGGTGTTTTGGGAGGTGACATCGGTGCCCAAGAAGAGGGTGGTGGTGGTGGTGGTGGTGGTGGTGGTGGTTGATGTCGTCTACTCGTCGATTGCTCCATAAAGGCCCAACGGTTAGGATTCCCTACCAATTCTTGAGGGGTGTGTGTGTCTTTTAACCCCTGAGCAAAGGCTTCCCAGCCCGGTGGATTAGAGTGTTTGCGAGAACGTACCGTATCGTTGATCAAATCGGTGATATGAGACCCCGGCACCACTTGGTTTCGAATCAGCAGTTCCCCCTGGTCGCTCCAACTCATATCGGGATTCTGTTTCACCCGGTCCAACAATAAACGAGCCTTGGTCTTGAATGCTTTAGGGACACTGGCCAACACTTCCTGTTCCAGCTGAGGTGATGATGATGATGATGGTGTGGGTGGTGTCAGTGTGGGCGCTGCGGGTAGTAGGGGTGTACTACCCCTATATTGATCCATAAACGTCTTGTACCGGTTCAGCGTGTGATGGTAGAGTTGAATTTTCTCGTGATCGGGTAGTCGACGTTGGAGTATACTATTCATCTCTTCGTCCAGAGACTGGAGTTGTTGCACCGTGGCAGGTACGGGATAGGGTGATTGCAAACGCTGTAACAGTCGAGGTTCGACCAGCATCATTTTTTTCGTATGTTCCATGACGTTAGCGTCCCAAGATGGAGCCTACTAACGGTCCCAGTACGGTAGCGGCTAAGGGTGCGAGGAGTGCGCCGAGAAATCCACCTCGCTGTAACACCTGTTTCTTTTTCTTGACACTGCCCGTCTTCTTCACCAGCGTTCGGAGACCCGTCTTGTGCCGTTGCAATTTCCCTTTCTGCAGAGGACTGAGAGGAACATTCCCTTTTAACACATTATGAGCCACTTCACACAAACACCGTACCAAGTCTGGGTCCGCGCCGCGCACCAGGGCCCGGCCCACCTCCGGTGGCGCGCTGCGTAATACGCGGAGGGCCGGCGCGTGCTTGCGTATCTGTGCAGACATGATGAGGAAGTGAATGCTAAAGGGGTGTGTCTTCTTCTTTTATTTGGGTGTGTACATCGTCTGCAACTCACCGGGGAAAATGTGGGTGCGCAATCGAAGTGCCGATGGTGTCTCTTGTTTCAAGTCGATGAGTAGATACCCGTGAGCCCCTTGGGTGGCATCTTCAAAGGCTTCCCGCACAAAGGCCGTGTTTTTAGGATACATCTGTTTTGCCAGGTGCATAATTTGTGATGCGTCTCTGGGGTTTTTGAATAAGACCACATACTGAGCATTCAAACTAATGTTCCTGTGCTCTTTGTTCTTACTGAAGAGATTCTGGACGATGTAGATGATGCTCAACCGACGATGATGGCTTCCTTTGGTAAAGAGACGGGTGATTCGACTGTCCGTTTCGGTCATCAGATCGTCTACCACGACCAACGTGTCTTCTGGCGTGTCCTCGGGGGGTAATCCTTCCACCAAGGTGAGTCCAGGGAGGCGTACCAGTTCCTCGTACGCCGGTTGCCAAGCTCCATAACACCACAGGATGCGAGCCACGGGCGGTGAAATGAGGGCTGACCCGTGTTGGATCAGGCGTTGAACGAAGTGTGTTTTTCCCGACCCAGTCGGTCCAGCGATGAGACACGTGAAAGGATGCTGCCACCGAGGATCCATAGCGTTTTTTTTATTTGGTGATTTGAGGTTCAGAGGCCCATCACCGTTGTCGTGGATCCCACCGGGGATCGTAGTCGTGCGGGTACCGTTGCCGTGGTAAACGTGATTCATGGGATCTCCCTCTAGGTGTTAGCGTCGTGGTGGTGTTGGTGGGTGTGGGTTGTCGTGATCTGGTGGAGGGTTCGTCGCTTCTGAGGGTAGATACGGGAGGCTGGCGGGTGAAAAGAGGTGGAGTAGTAGGACTAGACCGCGTCGTGGGGCTGAGTGTGTGTGGTGATAGGGTCCGTAGTCTGAGGGTAGATACGGCAGGCTGGCGGGTGAAAAGAGGACTAGACCGCGTCGTGGACTGGGTGTAGGGTGATCGCAGCGTCGTAGGAGAGAGAGTAGTGGTGGTGGTGGTGGTGGTGGTGGTGGTGGTGTTGGGTGATTGCACATGACGTTGATGTGGAGCAGCACTTGGACGAATGGTGTTGAACAGTATATCAGGTACGCCAAATCGTAGAAGACTCCTCCAAATAAGGTACCCAGAAGCACTACTAGACACACCACGGTACCGACTTGTCCTTTTCGAGTCCGTAGCAGTAAGGGTAGATGTGCACTATCCATGGTACAACCCTACACTGAAGGGTGTAGGCGATGTGAGGTAGAATTTATAGTCGTTTCATGTCACGGCCTGACACCCAGGAATTAAACGAACTGGGCCAACCTTGCCATTTGACGAAATGATAGGGGATGCCACGACGACGTTCCGTTTTCAAAATGTTTTCCACCGTGTAGTAGTCTTTCCGTGTTTTCACTACGGGTTGTAATTCCGCCTCGTAAAACGTGCCTTGCAGTGTTTCTCCTTGTAGATCTTCAAGTTGATAGACGTGTGGCTGTCGAGGCTTATGGCGAACGATGACAAAGTGCTCGTCACTCCAGTTGGGCAAGTAACTTTTCTCAAATTGCTCTTTGACTTTACTGATCCGTACCACATCTCCGCGTTTGCAACGGGGTGACGTGAGTGGACTGGGGTCTATCGAGTACAGCGTACGGCGCACTTGATGTTCGTTGCGTTCTGTCACATCGAGGGGAGCTCGCTGGATACTGCGAGAATAGGCTCGATTGTACCCTTGGACCAGTTGAGGTAGCACATCGATGTACCGTCGGGTGTTTTTGGCGGTAAAATACTTGTACATTCGTCCTTTGAAGGTGCGATTGAATCGTTCCACTACAGAGGCTTTGGTCTCGTTGTACGTATGGAAGAAAAACACCTTCTGTTTCTTAAGAAAGGCTTGAAAGTGACGGTTGAGAAATTCTGTGCCTTCATCCGTTTGTAAATAGAGGGTTTTGCGTCCCGTCTTGAAAATCTGCTGGAACGCCCGTACCAGATTCTCTCCTGTTTTGGTCCGGATGGGTAGTACCCATGCGTACTTGGATAAAATATCGATACAGGTCAAAATGTACCGATGTCCATCATTGTGGGGTGCAAATCGACTCATATCGACTAAATCAGCCTGCCATTGTGCGTCTACGCCTCCTACGATGACTCGGTTACGGCGAAAATGTCGTCGGGCTGCTCGATGTAAGCTATAAGTGTCTTGGGTTTTAACCATTCTCGAACTTCAGTTCGACTGATGCCTTGGGAATGTGCAGCTCGAGCGAGCGCTCCCACAGCGCTATAAGCGGCTGGACTGGTAGGGTTGTAATACAAATCTGTTAACACCTTGTTCACAGTGGTACTCCACGTGGATTCCTGCCGCCCACCTTTTCTCGTTCCCTTTCGGGTGCCCCTCATCTGGGTGCCCCTCTTCCTTGCGCTGTGGTGTGTTCGCTTCATGAGTAGACACTGACACTCTAGCCTGTGTGCATCCTATAGATATAGTACTTCATCGACAATGGGGATTACTATTTCCAAGGCTGTCCATAGATCAGGGTCCAGAGTAAAACCACCTCGCTTGAGACAGAGGAGTCGAGCAAAATAGGGACCGCGGAAAATGTAGACGTCGTCACACAGGTGAATGCTATCACCGTCCAGGTCACCCAACAACATCCGTTTCAAGGTAGTCCAGCCTTCCGGTGACAAAGAGACACGCGCTGGTTCAGACGTACACCAACACCTACTGTCGTCATCGATGAGCTCCACTCGTTTGGGATACAACAATAGGGTGCAGCCAGGTGTAAGAGTGCGGGTGGCTACAGAGTTCGCTTCGGGGTGCAGTAAGTCGTGGACGTCGGTGATAATAGCTTTCAGCGCCTGCCATAATGCCGGACGGAGTATGATAGAGGGACCAGCACGCTCTTCTAACCGGGGGAAAAAGAATCATCTCTACCACTTCGTAGGTAGACACCTACTCCCACGTGCATGAAATCGACTTCGGGCTCTTTTCCCTGTAACAACCGTGTCAATAGAGTCCATCCTGCTAGGGTTAAACATAGCTTCACCTCTCGGGGATGTTCTTCGATGAGCTGCAGTTGATGGTCATAGACGATCAGGATGACGTGGGGGGTGAGTTGGAACAAGGCAAGCTCCCCAAGTGCTCCGTGCGCTGCCATGGTGGTGAATGACAAAACACCGACGAGGCAGGCCTGTATATATCGAAGGGGTCCACGTTGTGTTTTTTTTATTTTTTTTTTATTTTTCCATCTCCCCCTTCGTGAAAGTCCGTGATCACTCGGTAGTGTCTATTAAACCCCTAGTCCGTAGCCGTACACGTTATAGTTTTTTTCGTGCCTCTCTCTCTATCCGTACCCGAATACGTTATAGTTTTTTATTTTCCCCTACCTTCGTGAAAATCCGTGATCATTCGGGCTGTAATGTTATAGAGATAGGAATGGATTTAACCTGGGAATTGGCCATAGCCAATTTTGCGCAAAATGTGAGGATTGAAAATTAACCCAGGAAGGGTTGTGCGCGCGGACGTCGCGATTCTTCGCCGACGTCCGCGCGCTGGCTGAGACCCACAACGAAAAAATGTTTCAGGGTCAACCCTAATGTTATAGAGATATGAATGGATTTAACATGGGAATTTGCTATAGCCAATTTTGCGCAAAAAGTGAGGATTCTGCGGGGACCCAGCAGGCATTACTGGCGCCTAAATTAGACCAATCAGCGACGCGTAGTTCAACCCCTAATGTTATAGAGATACGCAATGATTTAACCTGGAGAATTGGCCATAGCCAATTTTGTGCAAAATGTGAGGATTGAAAATTAACCCAGGAAGGGTTGTGCGCCCGGACGTCGCGATTCTTCGCCGACGTCCGCGCGCTGGCTGAGACCCACAACGAAAAAATGTTTCAGGGCCAATCCTAATGTTATAGAGATATGAATGGATTTAACATGGGAATTCGCCATAGTCAATTTTGTGCAAAAAGTAAGGATTCTGCGGGGACCCAGCAGGCATGACGTGTAGTTCAACTCTAATGTTATAGAGATACGCAATGATTTAACATGGGAATTGGGCATAGCCAATTTTGTGCAAAAACAGCGGATTGAAAATTAACCCAGGAAGTTATGCTACGCACTATATTGGCCAATCAGCAGTCGAGAAAAAGAGCCAATGAGCAATCGCTAAAAGAACCAATGAGCGATCAATAAAAGAACCAATGAAGGAGCATCACCTCCGTTGAAACAGCCAATGAAAATCTACTCTACTTTCAGTATAAAATCCGGGGCCGCGTGGCAAGCGTCATTCCAAATACCTTTGCCACACTGTCAAGACCTATAGACTGCAGCAGGAAAAAATGAACAGGGTGGCCAAGATGTCCACGACCAAGGCTTCGGGGCGCATGGTAGAGGCGAGGAGGCAGAGAGCCGAGGTGGCGAAAGCCGTTAAAGCCTTCTGGCTAGGAGAAATTCAGCAATGGTGCCGGCAAGTGAACAACAACTTCACCCGGGAAGCAGGGACAATTCTCAACGCCCTGATCGTCACAGCTAGAACGTTATCGGATGAGGAGTGGTTGATCCATCTGCGAGAGGCCCTGGACGAGGTACACCAACAACGATAACCTCGTCCACCAGTCCAGCCGGAATTCGTCGACATCGGTGAACTACAAAGAATAGCGCCAGCGCGCTTTGTAGACGATCTCCCCATCGATGTCGACGATGACCAACAACAACAACACCGTTACCGGTTGGAACCTGGCCGCTACTTTTCCGTGAGCAGTTTGGAGTAAACAGGCAAACTCCCACTGAATAAAACAGGGTAAACAAATTGACCTCAACGGCCCTTTTCAGGGCCACCCCAATCTACCGAAAGGAGAACTTCTAACTTGGCACATTCAATTCAAATCAGGTCATACATGGGTGAATCTCCTGTCCTCTATATTCTATGATTACCAATCTCCAACCCCCCAAAAAAATCCCTGCCCCTCAACGGTCCTTTTCAGGGCCAACCCCTTCGCCTTCCAACATACAGGGTTTTTTTCAGTGTTCAGGGCCAACCCATGCAAAAAATTTCAGGGCCAACCCCTAAACCGTCCTCCTTTTTTATCAGGGCCAACCCTTGCAAAATGCCCCCTATCCCCCTCTATGATTTTTACCAATCTCCCTCACCTCACCAAACAAAAAATTTTACACTCGGCTATTTCCGGGACCCACCTGGGTAGTGCTCAATCTCCTCACCCTCTCTCATTTACCCATCTCCCCACCACGAAATTTTTTTTTACACTCGGCTATTTCCGGTATTATTCGGTTACCGTACATTCATACTAATACCTGGGCGCTGTTAGTAGGAAGTTTTCCATTGACTAAGTGTTATTTACCTATTGTTACCTATTGTTACCTAGGTGTGTGTGTGTGTGTGTGTGCGTGTGTGTGTGTATGTGCATGTGCAGGAGTTGGTGTTATTTTGTGCTTTGATTAGAAGCTTCATCCTCTTTCGAAAGATTGGGTGGCCCTGAAAAGGGCTTTTGGAAAATGTAAGGGGTTACATCGTTCGGGTCAGGTTTATCCGCCTCTGGGCACACACCGGACGGTCGAGGACGATGAGTTCACACTCTAGGGGGGTGTCAGTGGACATAGGCTGCTCTGTTGTTCGGTGGGCATGTCTGTGAATACAGGATAGACACACGGCTTGATGGCCGCATGGAAAAATGGCATCTTTAGCAAAGCCTCTAGAGCATTCCACACAGCGTAAATACTGTGGTGGTTTCCGTATTGCGTCTGGTGCCAGTCTTATTCTTATTGCGGTAGAGTAGTCCTCCATTTCTTGAATTTGTTCTAGTTGTTTCTTGTCTCTTTTGTCTCTTTTAAACATCTCTTTTCTGTTTTTTTCTGTTTTTTCTTGGTCTTCTCCCAGTAATGGCGGCTGTAAAATAGCCATCTGTTCTTGTTCTTTTTCCCCCTCCCCTTTTTCTGTGGGCTCAGGCTGGTCAGTAGCTGCTACGGTGTAATAGGCTGGTGAAGTTGCACTGGTAAAATGAAAATCTTCTCCACGTTTCATAAATTCATCGGGTAGGCGTTGAGCTTGGAGGCTTTGTTCTTCATGTTCTTGGAAGATATCTTCTAGCACTCGGTCAAACCGTTGGTATTGGAGTGCGGTGACATCCGCTGCCACTTGTGCTCCTTCGTCGCGTTCAATATCGCCACCCTGTACCGGTTGGTGTTGTTGTTGTTGTTCATCTATGAATAGGTCTTGTAATATATTACCCACCCAATCTTCATCGTGTACCATATCGATGAAATTCTCCTCTACCGGTTGGTGTTGTAGTTCATTATCTATCAATAGCTCTTGTAATAGGTTGTCAATGGCTCCATCAATATCCATGGTTTCACCCATATCCATGATGTAGTTGTGAATGAATGGATAGACACTGCGCGCTTTTTTATAGTCTAACCGTAGAGCACGCGCATGAGCGCGCGGACGTCAGCGAAATCTCTCCATCAAAACATTGCGCTGGCATAGGCTCGCAGAAATTTTGTGTTTCTTTTGCAACTTTAAACCGGTGTGATTTTGCAATAAATGCGAGTGGACGTGTCAAATTTATTTCAACTTGAACTGGGGGAACTGATCGTGTAGCGTTGAAAAATTCAGAAGGCTAGCGGCAGCTAACCCACTATTTTAATGATTTTATCGATTTTTAGACCCGTAACGTTATGGATAGGGTGGTGTGGAAAACCCGGTACACTTGAAATAAATCGGTTTACCTCCGTAAAAATACGTGAGGTGTGTTCCTCACAGCCTTATAATGTCACCCTGAAAATTGCAGCAGGTTTATCGAAAGAAAAGTAGGAATTTTTATCGTATCACGCGGGCTACGGTAACACAACACTATACAGTGTGAAGGCAAATGTGAGTACAGCTATGCATGTCAATGGCTGTGTTACCATAGCCCGCGTGATACGATAAAAATTCCTACTTTTCTTTCGATAAACCTGCTGCAATTTTCAGGGTGACATTATAAGGCTGTGAGGAACATACCTCACCTATTTTTACGGAGGTAAACCGATTTATTTCAAGTGTATCGGGTTTTCCATACCACCCTATGCATTACGTTACGGGTCTAAAAACCGATAAATCATTAAAAATAGTGAGTTACCCTGCCGCTAGCCTTCTGAATTTTTCAACGCTACACGATCAGTTCCCCCAGTTCAAGTTGAAATAAATTTTACACGTGCACTCGCATTTATTGCAAAATCACACCGGTTTAAAGTTGCAAAAGAAACACAAAATTTCTGCCAGCCTCAGCCAGCGCAATGTTTTGATGGAGAGATTTCGCTGACGTCCGCGCGCCATTTTCCAACATGGCGGCTACAACATGGCGGCTACAACATGGCCGCCTAGACTATAAAAAAGCGCGCAGTATCTAGCCATTCATTCACAACTACATGATGACTACCAGACGGAGGTTATTCGACGCACAAGATCCTAGAGAACGTAGGGAGGTGATTACCAGTGAAGAAGATGGCGATCATGTGACAATAATTACAAGCTTACAGCGGGTACATCATATTGCCGATACGTTGAGACGGCGAAGTGAACAACAAGACCAAGAGGTCAGGGACACTTTGGACGATGAGGATGTCACGGATGATGAAGAACTCCCCGAGATAGAGTGGTTAAACAGTAGACCCCCCAGCAAATACAGCGACTACCCAAACGCCAGCTACCACAACGCCGGCTACGGAAACAGGAACACAGGAAGGAAGCAATCAGAGATTGCTCAATTGTATGCCCCCCTTCCGCTTTAATCCGACACTGCTCCGCCATTGTTCTGTTCTGTATTGGTCGGTGGAGGCCTTCATGATTATGAAAATTCTATTTCAGTCAATTTTTTTGCCATGCCTCGCATAATACATATTCAAAGTATCGACCAACAAGTGATAATACAATGTTTTGATGCAAGATGGTCGCCGGGGCTTTCGTCCAATCCGAAAATGAAACCTACATTCCTTGGGAGTATATTGTGGTGAAATTATGAAGCGATCAGTAAACTTTGAAGTTTGCACCCAATTAACTCTTTTTGGGGCAATTTCATGCTTCAGGACCTATGTGGTCTGCTTTGGAATGTAGAATGACATATACATGTATATAGCCATTTCCAAATCGGTTATGGACTGAGATCCAGCCTGGACAAATAAATATATCCCATTCACTTAGGTTTGATAAACAAAGGATCATAACTCTTCAAAATATAACCGAAAGCAGAGAAACTTCATCCTGCACAACTATGGGGCATTGATCACATATCATGCAAATTTCATACTTGTCCATGCAATATTAACCGAGATCCAGCCTGGACAAGTCCCAATTCACAAAGATTTCAAGAAAAAAGGGCCATAACTCTTGAAAATATAAGCGAAACGCGGAGAACCTTCACGCTGCACAACTACAGGGCACTGACCACACATCCTGCAAATTTCTTAATTGTCCATACAACATTAACCGAGATTCAGCCTGGACAAGTCTCAATTCACAAAGATTTGAAGAAAAAAAGGGCCATAACTCTTGAAAATATATGCGAAAGGCAGAGAAACTTCACACTGCACAACTACAGGGCACTGACCACATATCCTGAAAATTTCATACTTGTCCATACAATATTAACCGAGATCCAGCCCGGACAAGTCCCACTTCACAAAGATTTGAAGAAAAAAAGGGCCATAAGTCTTGAAAATATACGCAAAACGCGGAGAAACTCCATGCTGCACAACTACAGGGCACTGACCACATATGCTGCAAATTTCATAATTGTCCCTACAATATTAACCGAGATCCAGCCTGGACAAGTCCCAATTCACAAAGATTTCAAGAAAAAAGGGCCATAACTCTTGAAAATATAAGCGAAACGCGGAGAAACTTCACGCTGCACAACTACAGGGCACTGACCACACATCCTGCAAATTTCTTAATTGTCCATACAACATTAACCGAGATCCAGCCCGGACAAGTCCCACTTCACAAAGATTTGAAGAAAAAAAGGGACATAACTCTTGAAAATATACGCAAAACGCGGAGAAACTTTACGCTGCACAACTGTGGGGCACTGACCACATATCATGCAAATTTCATACTTGTCCATACAATATTAACCAAGATCCAGCCCGGACAAGTCCCATTCACAGAGATTTCAGAAAAAGGGCCATAACTCTTGAAAATTATACCGAAACTCGGGAAAACCTGTACGCTGCACAACTACGAGGTACTGGGCACATTCCATGCAAGTTTCAATCCTGTCCATCAAATATTAACCGAGATATCGCGCGGACAAGAAACTCGGAAGGACAGACGGACGGACAAAGCGATCGCTATATGCCCCCCTCTAATTAGAGGGGGGGGGCATAATGACAACGCCGGCTACCACAACGCCAGCTACCACAACGCCAGCTACAACAACAACAGGAATGACAACATCACCCTCTTGGACCGAGATGGTCCGCCTGAACGAACAGATTGATCAAATGAACGAACACATTGATCAATTGGAAGAGGACAAGTGTAAACTACGTAGAAATCTGACTAAGGAAGAAAATAAATCCACCTGTAGCGTGTGTAACATCGAAGAGACCATGTACGCCCTATTCCCGTGCGGTCACCTATGCCTATGTCAGGAATGCTGGGTATCCCTAACATGTATAGGGGAGACGTGCCACTGCAGTGAGACGGAGGAACTGCATTTAAAGATAAAGTGTCCTGGGTGTAGGACGTGGGTGTCCGGTGTGAAGATAACACTTTCCAAAGGCCCTTTTCAGGGCCACCCAATCTTTTCGAAAGAGGAAACTTCTAACTCAAAGCACAAAAAACACCAGCTCCCATCACCACACTCAATGAAGACTAACACCCATTTTGAATTTTCTACTATTTTTATTAACATAATAGAATGAACGTCTTCACCACAGTAGACTCTGGGTATTGAATTTTAATACAATTATACGCTATCAAGGCGCTTCAATGAACATAGAATGAACATAGAATGAACATAGAATGAACATAGAATGTAGGAATACGATAATGTCTGAATGTTTCAATGCAACAAGACTTGAAATGTTCAATATTTATGCAACAAGACTAACACAGTAGAATGAACGTCTTCACCACAGTAGACTCTGGGTATTGAATTTTTTAAATACAATTATACGCTATCAAGGCGCTTCAATGAACGTAGAATGAACATAGAATGTAGGAATACGGTAATGTCTGAATGTTTTCAATGCAACAAGACTTGAAATGTTCAATATTTATGCAACAAGATTTGTTTGAACTCATCATCGTCTTTCCGCCCCTGGTGCACGTACATGAAGGTAGCAATCTGTTCACGTGGAATTCTGGGTGGACAGGCAGCTTCCAATGCCAGGGCAATTTGCAACTCGGTGACGTCCTGTAGTGCCTGAGTGATGAGCGCATCTGATGGTATACTATTGTCCACAGTGTTGAAGACCCCGTCCTTGTTCACACAGCCTGCACATTGCTGGATACGCAAGTGTCGAATGCGAGGTCTGAGATGATCCAGGAATGTGTCCATGTACTTCTTATAAATATACTGAGACACCTGGTCAGACAGGGCTTCATGAATTAGAGCTGTGAGACTCTGCAGCTTCCGCCACGCCGTTATTTTCAAGGTGACACCCTGAGGACAAGGAACACGCTCTTGCGTATCTGACCTCATTTTCCATTTCCGTATATGCACCAGGAGCATGTCGTTGAATCTAGAACAGCTGACAAAGATGTCGTCACCCACATAAAATTTCGCTTCGTCACTCACCTGGTGGTCAATGATCGCATCGACGGCGTAATCAATGGTATGTAGTTTTAGCCAGGTGTCGAACGTCAAGGCGATATGCTTAGCTGGTTTGTCGTCCCAGGCCGGAGCGTTAAAATGCACTTCCTCGTCTTTCACACTCACAGTTAAATAGGGTGAGAGCTCCCAAGTGTTCGTGTGGGCTGCCTGGTAGGCCTGCTGGATAATGTCATTGATCTCCTGCACAGACATAGGAAGTTGCACCTCTTCTTCTTTCACTGGCTCAGGCACTTGCTGGGGCACTGGCTGAAGCACTTGCTCAGGTATTTCTAAAGGTGTTAGTCGGGGTCGTTTGGGTCGTGCACCGCGTTTGGCAGGTACACCAGACTCTGGGTGCGTACGTTTGCTAGCTATACGCTCCTGGGCTTCAAGTACATCTGCTACTTCTTGAAGTTTGGTAGCTGTACGCTGGTCGGTGATGTCCATGACTAAGATATCATCATCTTCTGAATCCTGGGCTTGAAGTAGATCTGCTAGTTCTTCATTCCCGTCTTCTTCAGCGCCTCCACGAAGGCTAGAAATGCATAGGGGCCACGGCGCAGTAGATCGTCGATGAGGGCTCTGTTTTGTCGTGAAGTGGTGTTCTGCGCCATGATATCTTCGACACCGTGTTTCAGGAGTATGTTTTCCTCCATAAGCAGATCACATAGTTCGGCCACATGCTGCATCTCATCAATGAGGCGAACACGGTACTGTTGAAGCTTAACTCGCTGGGGTGACTCCATGACTGTGGGCTCAGGCTGGTCAGTAGCTGCTACGGTGTAATAGGCTGGTGAAGTTGCACTGGTAAAATGAAAACCTTCTCCACGTCTCATACAGGCAGACAGGCAGGCAGGCTGGTCAGGCAGGCTGATCAGGCAGGCAGGTAGGTCAGAGAGCTCCGTAGGGTAGTGCAATGAATACACCAAACCACTAAAAATCTCCTCCTTTTATACGTTTTTCTACAACAATGTTCCAACCTGGCGGCTACAACATGGCGGCTACAACATGGCGACTACAACATGGCGGCTACAACATGGCGCCTACAACATGGCGGCTACTACAACATGGCGGCTACAACATGGCGGCATGCCAGGGAAAACCTCCAGTACATCACAAACAAGTCTGGACATGTCCAAAGATCACGCCTCAGTCACCCCAACCGGAAGTGACGTCATAGTTACATCCGGGTGAAAGTTAACTCAATTTACGCTTACACTACTACTTATACGCCATATGCAGGTCCCACTGGAATATTACTGTCCAGAAAGGGATAGTTTACGATGTCGAAATTGTAATCATCTCTTTTGTCATACAGTCGACGAGAGAGACACACATAAATCACACACCCCTCCAACGAGGCATCAGTGAACAGATGTTGTGCTGGACGAAACGGAAGGAGGGTTACAACAGGCATCACGTTGAGGGGTCGACGTTTGACAACCTCGGTGACAGGAATCGATGGATGCTGATGCCTGCTGATCCAGAATTTGTTCAGATGAACTATTAAGTTGCAGCCGGCCTCATGGAATGACATCCTGGACAGAAGTTAGCAGGCCTAATATGGATGAAAACTGTCGAGCGCTCAGGAAAGGAACCACAAAAATGCTGTGTTTGTGCAGTTATCTTCTTCCATCGGTCTTCCGGAGGTCGAGCATGAACCAGTAAGGTATTGTGGGCTACGCCTGGGACGACACGTTGCTGAACCGGCACGGAGTTGGGCTTGTCCTCGTGTGGGAGATAACCCAAGGCAAAAGTCCGTATCGAGATAAATCTATTATCTGCACCTGTTGCAAATTAGTGAATCACCCAGGTGGAAATGGTACTTCAAACCTCTGTTGTGCAGAAAACTGGCTACCAGCTGGAACATCCTGGTGAAGACCCAAGGGGAAGTGGATAGGCCCAACGAAAGTGCCTGAATTTGGAATCGACGATGGCCTAGCAGAAATCTGAGGATACGCAGATCCAATGAAGTCCTTCATTCCCACTGCACCATAGCTAGGCTTATGGAGGGGAAGGACTCCATGCCGAAATGTGGAGGTTGCTCCAACCGCAAGTTTTTGTTGAACATTAACCGGAAGTGGTCTCCTCGCATCCGTAACCATCAACTGTCTGTCATAATGTAATTCCGTCGATTGCCGGTCAACTCTAGCAAGTATGTCCGCAATGGTGTTATCAGACACTGTACCGCAAGTTGTGCCCGCTGTGGAAGGTACACCGAATCGGAAGTAGTGGGTGGTAGCGACTACAATTGGGTGCGACCCGGAAGTTTCGTCCAAGCACCCTGATCAGCATGCACAGCCGTACTGGTCCTCAAACGCGAGCGACCTTAACCGGAATCGGAAGTGAAATTGGCACGGAGGGTCTTGGTAAGCGAAAATGTGGTTCGAGTACACTTGTGGTTGGACATCGAACATAGCCATGATCGAATTGTGGTCGAACGGGAGTATTGATAGATGTAGCATTCATCACTTCCGTAGCCTGTACTGCACTGATTTGTTGAACTTCATAGGATTGTTGAGCCTGGTACCCAAACACCGGATGTTGTATCTCTCTCACATAGTTAGGTAACATCTGGGGTTGACAGCGGGACCCGTGCAGTCGGATGTAAAGGATACAATCGGTGTCGTAATATTTGATATGGTGGAGGAAGTCCGGGTCAGTCAAGGTGGTAGTAGTCACATTGGAGTTGGCCAGAAATTGGTCTGGCTCGCCGGGAGTGAGTATGGTGCCAGTCTCAGAAACAGTCGCTTGAGAAACAACAGTCGTTGAATTACACTCAGCTAAAACACGAGCTGTTGAATCAGAAGCTCCTGGAAGTCCGTTTCCACCAGGATCTGCTGCAGAATTCTATTCTGAGAGTTCCCCACGATCGCAGATTCCGGTTCCGCTACCAGTTTGAGTCTTGGTGGGACCCTCTCCGGTATCCATGGGAGACGGGGAAGCTCGACTTCTAACACCACGTCATCTGCTTTGCCTGTCAATTGTTCCTCTAATACCCCCACCACAGCTAGTCATTGACTTCTTTTCACCGGTAGAAAGATCCGAAACAAAAGCATGTTGATAATCAGGGTGAGGAGTTATAGTATGCGAAAATAAGGACACTAATGGCCGACCAGAATTGATAGAGGCAGATCTGATAGTAGCCACGGACTGGTAAGCCCGCGGAGGTGGAGCCGTAAAGGTGTTCTTTACACCTAAACCAGGGGCGGGTCGTATTAAATGAGTATAATAGCCTATTAGATACGACTGGAAGACATCATTAGGCCATATCACACACTCTGGGCATTTTTGTATATTGGTCACAAAGATGGCCGCGGCATGTTAAATAAGCCATGTGGAGAGCAGACCCTGGCTTAATTTGGGCACAAATACAGCAATTTATGGTCGGCATCGTTTAGATATTGTAAAGATACTTCCGATAGTCATTCTGCATGGATAAGCACACAAATATTCGATAACACGAGGCTCTGAGTAGACACGTCTATCTTGCACGAAGAGTGAAGCTAGCGAGTGGAGTTCGTTGCATAATGGGATTGGCGCATGGGCAGTGAGACAGATTGTGGAATACAGTAAATATGTTTTTCACTTCGTAACAAGCGATAGGCACTTATGCAATGGTACGTGGTCAGTTTTTCAACGAAAAAAATTGATCGTATGTACAAGTAGCGAATTCTTGCGCCTCGTGATGATATACTATCTCGTGTCACAGAGACGAGACCGATTCTGCTTTTGTGGCAAATTCACTGGTCCATTGGCAAATTGAGGATATACATTAATTTGCAAAATACTTGAACATAACGTTGCGTCGGATTGCCTCACGCTACAGCCATATTACATTACAACACATATAAGGGAAGTGGGAAGAGGTGCCGACATACTGACTGCGTCACATGACTTCACAGAATTTCACAGTCAGTTCGTGGTATTTATTTGCAAAATAGTGGCGTAAGACACATGATTCTAGGAAATTCCTGTAGGAAACCATCGTGTTTTTTTTTTTCATACACATTTGAAATCGGTGCTGTCATGCGAAATAGGCATTTCGAGTATTGAAGCGGAAATTCTTTTATGGACGACGGTTGAGTATTGAATGCAGGATCTGACGCTTGCAATCCATTATGATAACCCACTTCAGCGTTCATCTAAGTGTATAAATAGGCCTAGTTGGAAGTATATTTTTGATGCTGAGACAGTGAAAGCGCCACTCCGAGGTGACACAGCTGCCGTAAGACCATCAGCTGATGAAGCCACGTTTGTAGTTGGGATTCTTCAGCATCACGAGACAAAAAAGAATATCCTCCACCTCTTCTGGTCCGTCCAGCATGGAAAGATGATCTGCATTGGTGTTCATGAGACAGGTTTGTTTTTGATGTCAAAGACGAGCGTTGCTCAACTGCGTTCAACTTAGCTATGGTTCGGTAGTAAATGGGTTTATACAAAAAATAGATTGTGACCACTTGGCCATAGGTAATCTTTCAATATCCGCTTCTCTCTTGTAGGAAACTAGCCTATGTTTATGTATACTATGATTGTCTTTTGAATTTGGTGCTAATACTGTTACATGGCAGTGTGATTGACGTCACAGGACCTACGAAGTAGGGTAGGCATTAGGACTGACGCGCACTGAACTCTTGAAAATCTCCCCGCCCCAAGTTGAAATCCTGCCTATACTAAGATGGACACAGCCCAAGTCAGAATCACAAGCGATTTTCATCAAAAATAACCAGAAATTTTCATCAAAATAGGTCAGCTCAGAACTTGCTGGTAAATCCCCTAATGCACCTTCATGCAAAAAATGAAGGTTCTGTCAACGGTTCTCCTTATTTTGCGACCAAAGTATTCGGATGGACTCACTGACGGCTGAATTATGAATGATGGACCAGACGCTTGTAATTCTCATTCAAGTGCCAAAAGTTTCAGGCACTCAGTTTAGCCATCACCCTTGTTCTTCCATTTCTGATAACCCATTCGCCAACTGTCCTCTGAAGGAAACTATCTTGTCCCATTCCACAGTTACTTTCCAGACCCTGCAGCAACCATACAGTGAAAATTGGCGAGAGAAATCGGTAAAAAGGGACTGGTACATAAATGTAAACCATATGAATCAATCATCTTGTAAGCGCAAAAAATCATAAATCCAAGGAATATCCAATCCGTTTATGGAGATATTTGCAAAAGCGTGCACTCCATCTTCCTGGCTGGAGAATACCTGGGTTGTCCCTACATGGGATATTACGGGATTGGCCGAGACCCGCTGGACAAAGAGGCCCAAGAACGGTGTACGGGCTTTCTAGCAATTGGTAATAAGGTTTACAGATTACCCTAACAGTATTACGTAATATCTTTTATATTACGTATCAGGCAAGTGTAAGGTGTTTTGATATCAAATAATCTAGTTCTCATGATACAAAATACAGCAAAAGTAAGAGATCAAATTGTCTGCATTAGCTGAAAAACTGGATGACTCTTCTCCTCTTCTTTGGAGTACCTGAGGCAATTAAATAAACAACCAGTCACCCTAGCAACAGTACTATTTTCATTCATGTTTTTCCTCGGTATTATACCTGGTCCAATAGACCCAACAGGTCAACATTGGCCCGTGGAAAGGGTACAAGCTTTAGACCTTAATAAAAACATTTCCCCAGAAGGTTAGCGAGTGAATATGGTTTGTCACTTTCAAATTTATTTCAGTCATATCACGAAGTTTGGGTCCTATTCCCTTTCACACCCCGGAACTCCACGGGTGGCGTCCCAACCCCACGGGTGCGCCCCAGCTGCAGTTAGTCGCCTCTTACGACAAGCTGTCTGAGAGACTGAGGCTTATTCAAATGCAAGTAGACAGGCCACCTTCAGCTCTAAATTAATAGCCCTATTTTTGACAAGTCCAAGTTATATATGGATTTGTATAAAAATTCACATCTCTAAAGTGGAGTGAAAGCAGACACCACATTTGTTCACTCATGGAGCCCTTTAGCAGTGATCCCGACTATTGACCCAGTTCCTGCAAAATAAATCAGGTCCTATTTGACCCCAAGATGGTCAGACAGAAATCACTAGCACAATAATTCTACCTTGTCTTCTGACAGGCATATACATCTGAATGATAACAGGACTAAGATATATTAATTGTAAAATACATGGTTTTATTGACATAATTGCTCGACATAGCAGTTCGAACTTATAATATAAAAGGAGAGGAATCATAGATTATTGCTAGTTAATTTCGGACCAATTTCTCAAATCAGAAATATGAGCCTGAACATTCAGATCATGTGACCAATCATGGACTACCAAAGCCTATGTGTAACAACTAGTCAGAAGCAAAACTTCTCACATATGTGGAATAGTATCCTGATAGATGGGTTTATCACCTGATTGATAAATCAACTTTCCACCTTTCTTCAATTTAAGTGTTAAAATCATAATTTTTAAAGGAATCAAAAGAAACACTGGTTCCATTATGTTCATCTTTGATTTACGCTGCCACATACACACTCGGAACGGGTTAATTCTTGCAAAACATTCCTTCCTCACTCCCAGATAATTTTGTACATTGGTTGATTTAAAAAAAAATAATAATAACATGGCATTTACAACATATATAATATACATGAGGGCATGGACAATTGTATTATGTTGTAGCGGTCTCTAAATAAAGCACTATGTGACTACAGCATGTAAGATCACTTGAAAATTAAAATATGCACAGGTGATTTACAACAAACATTTGACGTGGCATTTAGAATACCCAAAAGCCATCCAAAAGTATGGACAAGACTCAATTGTGCCAACTGATGAATGGTTCCTTATGAAGAAGTTGGAATAAGGCTCATTTCAAACTTGTTAAGGATACTGAGCCCTCCTGCACGCCCTCTAGAATTTGTCTTTATCAAGCGGACAGTATGCCACAAAGCTATGGTAATGTATATATTTGTTGAAAGTGCAGTTCTTAAAGATCCAAATATATAAATATGTTCATTGTAAATCTGTAGCTTGTGAAGAAATTTGAATTTTAAAAAATTAATTACAAAAAAATTAGTTCTTTTTTGAATGGCTATTTTCGAAAAAGTCTTCAACTTATCGTAACTTGCATTTCCTGTAGAAGACAACTCCAACAGGGAATCGGTGTCTCAGTTTTATCAATTTTGGCTTAGTTCTCCTTCTATTGACATTTGATGGAATATTTCTTAACAAAATTGAGCAAATCACAATTTTGAAGTCGAATTAAATGTCAATAGAATCAAAACGAGACCAAAATTGACAAAACAGAGAATGTTTCCTGTTGGGAGTTGTCTTCTACAGGAAAAGTTGATGCAAGTTACGATAAGTTGAATACTTTTTTGAAAATAGTCATTCAAAAAGACTCATTTTTTTTAATTAATTTTTTTTTTAATTAATTTTTTAAAATTCAAATTTCTTCACAAGCTACAAATTTACAATGAATACGTTTATATATTTGGAATCCTTAAGAAATGCGCTTTCAACAAATATATACATTACCATAGCTATAAGGCATACTTTTATCTTTATAAAGAGAAATTCTAGAGGTTGTGTGAAAGTGTCTGCAGGAGAGCTCAGTACTCTAAATCTTGCCCCTTCCATTAGTGGGAGTGAAAATTGGAAGCATTGGAACGGTTTCATCTATTTTCCATGCCTTGCTCAGAATCGAGTCGAATTAGCTTGTAATAGCTGCACAGGCATGACACAGATATCGTGCATTACAGAATGGTTTTTGATCAAGTTTGACAAGACCCTCATGCAGCTACTCTATCCAAAAATATTATGGACTTTGAGAGAGTCTGGCATGTGACAAGGCGAGTGCGACGCAACCAGTGGGAGGGATGTACAATTATGACGGAAGTGCCTTGAAATGGTTCAGGTATGTGTATAAGGTCTTCTGAAATTCAAAAATGTGTACCCTTCTCCCCATCTTCAGTAGTTCCAAGTATTGTGCACACATAGTAGTTATTTTTGTTGCAACAAGGGGTAAATTTTGACTTAAGTTGATTGCCATTTTTTCATAGCTCTTGTGAGATGATTTTATTGCAAAATATTCTACCTGTTTCAAGCTTCTTAGATGCTTTAAATCACATCCAAAACTCTCAAAATGTTCAGGCTGAGAGTGGGGTCAGCTATCCCGTCCTAATCAAATATTCAAGTCGCTTTGTCGTACCTGCAAGCATTTGTTAATCATACACATCCCTATCACTCTACTCACGAATACACTGTGAATTTGTATCTTTAAAATTAAACACTTTTCTGAATGCATACATGAGGTTCATTTTGAACACATTTCAGCTGCAAGAAGTTTTTTGTTTTACAAACACTTCTCAACATGTTCCGCTTTAAACAAAAATCTTAAACAGGTTATTGAGCCTAATCATGAATAGATTCAGCATGAAACGTCTTCAAAAGAAATCTTGATCATGTGCTTAGAAAATTTTCCAATGCGGAGAAAATAATTTAACAGCCAAGTCAAGACCATTATGATATCCCTTACATGGGTTAATAGACCATATCATCTATGGATGTTGAATAGCATCTGTCTATATTGGTGACCATGTTTATTAAACACTTTCTTTTCCCAGACTGAGAGACCTTTGAAATCTACACGCATATTGGATAATTCTCTAAATAATGCTTCTCAATTTACACAATGAAGAAGAATATGAGAGGCACTTTGATGAACCGATGAGCTTTTCAGACATTTACATACAAAATATAATTTGCATATTAATCTCAACACAATTGACGGCATGAAAAGTTTATCAATTTTGCTTATGTGAAGTACCAAGTTCATTTATCAGATGATAAAATCAGATACACAACCATGTAATTCTATATTATATGAACAGCAGGAAAAAGAATTTTTACAGAAACGCAGTGATCGGCTGGATTTTCAAATTGTCTGCCAGAAGCCAATGAAAATACAAGGTTCCCGTTTGAAAATTTGAATTGACCAATCAAATGGTTCAAAGCTGGAAGATATCCCATGATGCACTGGTGTATATATAAATCCATTAGCTGCTTTTATTATTATCCTGCAAAACTGAGATTTTTCTCCTATTTCAGTACATGGCGATGACAATGTTCTAACCATGGCTCTTTACATGTATGATGAATTCCTGAGAAGCTTTATCGAAGTTACAGAATTGGCAATCTTGGTGAATGTACTATTTTGTGTGATATGTAATGTGAATGAGTTCCTTCCTCTGTCAGGTTTGTTAATTAGCACTCGTATGAAAATCAGAAATATCTTGAAGGAGTGGAATTATTGTAATATTGGGGCATTGTGGATAAAAATGTCAACATTTTATTTGTCAGTTTAACTGTTTGCATGAAAAGGCCTGAAATCAGCCAAAAAACTCTGAAGATCTTCATCTCTGAATCTGTTCTTTGATCAGGCATGTGTACAGCATTTTCACAACAGAAAAAAACATCTGCTCTGCTAAGGGGTCATAGGTTCTCCATAGGACCTTTCCTGATGTCCATTTTCCTATGTTAAATGTCTTGTCGATGAATGTTTCCAGTTTCAGCTCATGGGAGACAACATCGTGACTTGCATGTTGGACATATTTTCAATCACGTAAATACATGATCATAAAGGTGCAAGGAGATTGATGAGTTTGGAGGCATTTCGGCGCACATCCATTTTCAAAATGAGGTCATTGCTGCGTGACCAAGACATCAATGGAAATTAATGTAGTTCAAGGACGTCATGAGGAACCTTACAACGGATGAGCTCTCTGTAATATTGTCATGTCCCATATTAGGACATCGAAAAGTGTTTTCTCCAAGGGGGAGGAGATAGACTTCTCCAAGTTGAAATGCTGTAAAAAATCTCTGACCAGAGAAAAGATGGTATCGGACGAGGAAATTTTGAGGTGTATATTAACATTGTACAAATCTTCTGCTGTGTGGTAGTGCAATACTGCAGGATTTGACAAGTCAGGTGCCAATGATTATCATCTAACACACTAACAGGCACGAAAACCTACATTCTGATACTCCTCATGCTAGGCATTCCAGGTAGATAGTTTTGGGATAGGTACTGATCAGTACTCCTCATGTAATATCTGTTACAAAAACCATAAATATATCCTAATATATTCCTAGAGCATAAATTCTACACATGTTCCCTGGCAAATTTTAACAACAAGGGAACTGTCAATATTTATATTATAAATGTGTGTACCTATATTTCGATAATCTTTGCAATATGTGCATCACTTACCCAATCTGAATAAATTACTATCCTATCAACTCTCCCCAATTGTTTTGCTTCTATAGTATCTTACTTATTGCAATTTAATTTCATGTTTGTGGAACCCAGGTCTTGAATATTTAATAGCTTTATGACATGCGGCCTCTAAATCTGTGCACTTATAGCCGGGGGAGGATCACATCTCCATATGTTCCAAGGTTTATATCAAATAGCAGTCCATTTATCTACCCCGAGTTATGGCTCCACAGACTGACAAGACATCAGAAACATCAAAGATATTCGACCGGTGTGTTGTGTAATTCGGCTGAGCCAACCACAAAGCCCCTACCTTTGATGTCTCCTTCCATTCACGCATAACAGTTCTCATGAAAAGTTCTCTCACGTTAATTCATGAAAGTAGGATCCTATAGTCATGAAACAATAGGGAGAGCATTGATAGGATATTAATTTATGAAATTTAACTACCTTAAGCCGCAATTATATTAGCGGATGCGTTTATGAAATAGTGCCATATGAAACAAGTACTGACTGTCGTACCTTGTACATACATGTTTCTGGAGAAGCACAGTTTGTATAAATGTTCATCTCTATATTCCTATCCCCAGTCCATGACCAGTCTGAATATACATCAAACCTATTTTGCCAGGTATTTGTCACCTTAGCATGGAAGTTAATCCAATCACCATTAACATTCAATCCCCCCAAATTCAATCCAAATTCTGCTCAGATTTATCATTTCAGGAATAACAATGTATGATGTTCTGTAAATGTGCTCTTTCATATAATTTACTGATAACTTTTTGCTCTGATAAATTTGGTCAAGGAAATTATTTTTTCTAGCGGAGATTTGAAGAGTTGAAGTGATCAGATTTTCACCTGAGTGGTGCTTGGAGATTTATGCTTATTGATGCCTTCTGAATGGCCAGAACCAAATATACAAACATTACGCATATATGCTGATCAATCTATGGTAATATCATACTTCCATTTTTTTATCAATCAGATAGAGGATCATCTCATAATTTCAGATATACAGCAAAAGTCGGAAGTTTAAATAAATTATATTACAGCAAGCATTTCATATAGTTATTGATGCCAGTGAACTTGTGACAGTCTTGCGCAGTTATGTATCACGAGTTCATCGGCCAAATGGATGGATGATAATACAAATGGGCTCAAAATGTTGAGCAAATTTCTTTGTACATTTCACAAAACGATGTAATGCTTTTATAGTTCATATTTATGTGAGAGAATTGTCAATTGCACTTGAAACACTGTACATATGGGGTGGCAGAGGTTTTGACTGTCACAGTAGCTCCAGTATCGTGGAACCAGGAAAAGGAGTTTGGTGAACGTTGTCATCACCATTACTTTCACCATCTCCAACTTAACAGAAATTCCTGGCTAAGGAAATTGTTCTGATAGGCAAATCTACACTAGGTTCTGATTAGTGGATCCACATCAAGTTCAGATTGCTGAATCATACTACCTTTGTCACACAGATTCTGATTGGTTGAAACTGCACTACATTCAGCATGAAGGTTTTGATTGGATGAACTATGCTATCTTGTAGGTTCATTTCTCCCAAATTCACAATACAGAATCAAATATCACATGACCCTGATGACCTGAATCTCTCCTGGGAAGAACATGTTAGATTTCCTTGGCCAATCATTATGTCCGACACAAACTGGCACAATTCTAACATTTCCCACTTTTCCTTCTCTGCCAATCAACATGCCGAGCAGGTAAGGTCTCTGCTCAAATCAACCAATGAATACCTTCCCCCAACTCCAGGCACAACCAGAATGTTTCACATGATTAGTTGTGTACATATTCCCATACCACAACACTAATCAAGCTTAGTATGATGGGAAGTCAAGATGATTCAGGTAGAATTATTGAACGCCCAATCTGCTCTGTATTCAAAGTCTCTAAAGAAGAGCTGTTCTTCCCGGGACAGAGGTCGTCTCTCCTTGGCCGGGGTCAAAATGGCTTTTTCCTGCGTGAACTCCTCGTCAAAGTTACTCACATCTTCCGGATGTCGCTACAAAGCAAATCAGAACAGTTTTAAACATCTCACAACTTGGCCCAAAATCCAAGGTGGCTGCCATTGTTGGCTCCTGGAGAAATTCAAACTGATGTAAGCTAAATACATCAAAATGGGTTTCCAGTTAGAACTTTGAGGTGGAGAAAATTTAATTAAATTTTTCAATACCGGTATTGCGGTATTTCAGTATCTCTGTTATACCACAGACTGCTGGAAGTCAAGGGTATATGCCATCATATTGTATATATACAGGGAGAGAGAGAAGGCAGGAAAGAGAGTGGATGGCCAGATCTCAGTGATCACTTATTAATTTTGTACCAAACTTGGCAAATCTCTCAGAAATACCCATAAAAGTGTCTATGTGAAAGGGCTTTGTTCCCGCATTTTTTTGTGTGTGTGTATTTTTTCATTCAGTGTCTCGGGTAAATTGACCACCTGAGACACTCCCTCCAAAACACAGACAGATGCATGTGAGATAGTTTGCGCCAACACATCGAGTGAAATTGGAGTAAACCTAGCATTAAATTTGGTGGTAGATTAATTTAGTATTTGCTGCCTTCTCTCTCTTTATGGCAGCATACATCCATGCAGCCTGTATTCATATACAACACAACTTCCCTTTCCATATCACAACCAAATCTTATAAGTTCTCATAATATTTTCCTACCATGCCTACCAGAATATTTTCATTCGTTCTAAGAAAATGTGTGCATTTGATAGTACATGTATCTTTGATTAGATTTCACAGTGTGAACCCTTCATCACAACTATGATCACTTACCACAGTAGGTACAAATGGGGGTTGAAGTCTCCTGGTCAACAAATCATCCCACTTGATGTCCTGTAGAATGACAAATTAAAATAGTCACACATCAATTATTTTCAACAAGTTGATAGATCAACCTCTTTCTAGCCCAAAATATAATTTACAAACAAAATTTATCCCGGAAAAAAAAAACAACAAAAAAGTGGAGATGAAATGATGGTTCCTGAACTGACCCTGAAAAAGGCTTGTTTTTTCACATCTTCGGCATCTCTCTCACTGGCACCCAATCGTCTCTCCGGATTTCTCCGCAGCAGCTACAACGACAACATAAACAGTGAATCAACCACACAAAATACATACCCAAATTAAACCAGCCTTCTCACCATGGGAAATTATTATTCTTGATAATGAAATTGATTGATCTTAACATGAACTGTCCATAATACAAACTCTAGGACATGGTCATGGTGAATGATCGAGATAGCCATGAAATCCATCCACTCACCCGTCTCATGATGGCAATGGCTTCTGTGGAGAGGAATCGTGGGTAACGGACTTCATCATTAACGATGCTATCAAACACCTCCTCCTCATCATCCCCGGGGAATGGAGACTGCAATATGAAATGAATGAGAGAAATCATTAGAGTACAATAGATAAATTCCTTGCTTCTGTTTACCTTCCAGGGATTCTTTGACAAGACCAAGGCCAGCTGAGAGGCAAATAGTTGACCAATCCTCTGTTTGATGATAAGTGGACTTACTGCACTGGTCACTGCTGGTTTTATGCTGGCGTTAGATGAAGAATTTTTCTGCCTACCAGTTACATCTGACAGGTCAAACAAATCCATCTTCAGGGATTTACACAAACACTGATTGGTTGGATGTTCTTCAAATTCTATCCACAAGCCAATGAAAACACTGGATTTCTTTTTGAATATTTGAATTGGCCAATCAGGCATCTCAATGGAAGATATCTGTTGATGCCCTGGAGTTTCTATCGAGATTCAGTTGAAGATCAAGATTCAAGTGACAATGTTCTGAATTATTTGTACTCATTTAGTAAAATTGTATTGTTTCCTCTCAGGCTATCCTAATCTTTTCTTTCATAAATTCTATAATATCACAGCCTTAGTTAGGCATTTTAAGATGGGCTACATGGCAAGCTATTATTTACTGAAGTCCTCAATATGGTATATATATATATATATTGCATTGAAATAACGGTGAAATGCAATTTCCAGACCTACACTCACAAAACTTTTAATTGATGACGACTATGATATTCATGGGATTCATGCACCTCATCTCCATGCGTATGCCATCAACTTTCAGTTTCACTTTCGTATAAATTGTCAAATGGGATTGTCCAGAGTTCACAAAATTACAGTGATTTGACCCAAGTTTCGATTTCTGGTTAACTTCAGTTCCAAAAGTGTCAGAAAGCATATTATGGGCCAATACTTTGATTCTACCGAAATAAACACAGGAAGCAACTTACCTCTCCGACCAACATTTCAAATATGAGTACGCCAAGACCCCACCAGTCTACAGCTCGTGTGTATGACGTCTCTGTGAGGACCTCTGGAGCCAGGAATTCTGGCGTACCACAGAATGTGCTTGTTCTGTCACCATAACCCATGCTCTCCTTACACAAACCAAAGTCAGCAATTTTCAAGAAACCCTCAGAGTCTAACAGCAAATTGTCCAGTTTCAGATCCCTGGGTAGAAAAGTGGAAATTTTAATACTGCAAAATATTTCATATGTTTAAAATTTTGAAAATAATCTGATACAGTAAAAGTGAAAATTTCCACCAGGAAATCAGGAGGTGATAAAATATATTACAACAGGGAGAAATCATGCAATTACCAGGGTTCATACACTTTCATTTAATGGAAATTCAAGGAGTTTCCAGGAGTATATAAGGTCGATAAATGTCATTCTCCAGGAGTTTTCTAGCAAAAAATTACTAAATTTTCGACATGATTATTCAACTTGATAGGGAAGAAATATTGGCGATCTTTGGAACTACAAAATGAGATTTCTCAGAACATACGTAACCGATTTTTATGCATTTTTAAGCAAAAAAATTCCAGGAGTTTTCAGAAATTTCCAGAAGGTGTATGAACCCTGAATTACGTGGTATAACTCACCTATATACTACATTATGTTCATGTAAATACTGAAGACCCAGGACCACACAGGCAGCATAGAACACAGTCCTAGGCTCTGTGAACACATCATTATGAATGTGCATCATAAGATCTCCTCCACAGGCATATTCCATCACAAAACACACATGCTCCTGGAACAGAAATATAGATATACACGTTATGTTGATCACAAAATGATCCTGATATTTCCCTAAGATTTCTGGTGCTGCTCCCAATAAAATCTGGAGTTACCCCAAAACCAATGGAGGCCTCAATTTTAATTCATGCAAAATACAGTAATCCCTCCAATAATTCAATCACAGGAAGTGAAATTTTTCACCATAAAATCTGGGGGGTGATCAAATTTATTAGAACAGGAAGTTGACAAAATGGTTGAAACTCTTTCATATAATCCATTATTTCTTCATTATTTCAATTATTTTACAGTGTGATCAAATGTTGATAGGGGGATTGAATTATTACAGGGATTATAAAACTTATTAAACGTATAAAACTTTTTCTGCCAATTTAATGATGGCTGGGTACTTCAATGTGTTATATATGTTGTGAACAATCCATAGTGCATAGCCCAATTATTTGTACTGGATGCTTCTGAGAATGTGTCGGAGAACAAAATGTATGCATATCCTCTTAATGTGATAGTTTATCTGGTAGACATAATACTGAGACCAAGACAGCAAACCTACCTCAGTCTGGAAGCAAGCGAAGAGGTTCACCAGGAATGGATGAGCCATGGAATTGATCACTTCAAAGATACGCTTCTCTGACATCAGACTCTCTACTTCATCTCGAGCTATTATGTCACCCTTTTTCAATGCCTTGATAGCAAAGTATTGATTAGTACTCTTATGCTGTGTCAGTATAACCTACAAGTGGAGTTAGGTAACATTATGTTAAACTCTGTAATACTATTTCAATGAAGTGGACATTCTCACTTCAAATAAATCTGATCAAAGGATGTGGTGCAATTAAGCGAGGTTTTGGCCCCTATGAATGGTGGTTGAAGCGCTAAAGATTAAACATTACTCACAAAAGAAACTTTTCAATTGGCAAAACGTACAATATTTTGTTGTAAACTCCGAAGAATTACAAGGCATTGATTCTTACGATTCTTGAATAGCAGAGCTGAGAAATAGTGTATTGTGCATAATCCCTGATTTTATGGAGAAAACAATGTTTATTTCTGTAAATATTGGAAGATCGACCAGAGACCGAATCGGCTTTGGACCACACATGCCTATTGAATCACTATATATTGTGCATAAAACATGTTGTGGTCTTCATATGCATAGAGAAATGTGTGTATTTATCTCGCTTTTACAAAAATACACTATTTTGTGGCCCTGCTATTCGAGAATCATGAGACTCAATGTTGCACATTATGCCAATCAAATGAAAACCCGAGGGGTTCAAGTCCCCCGACGTTGAAACAATTGATTTGGAACTGTAACTTTCAGTACCCAGCATGCAGAGCTATCCCATGTGAGATTCAGTGGCAAGGTACCCACAATTACCGTATTTGTCCTAATCTGGTCAGGATTTCAGAAGATATTGTATGAAAACAAAATTTTAACTTGGCCTGCAGGTGGCGCCACCTATAGGCGGGTCAGGGCGAAAAACAATCCCAAGCGAGATCTTGCGGGGAAGTACCCACATACAAAATTTTAGAAGAATCTGTTCAGTTTTTCAGGAGTTATTGTCCGGAAACGAAATATTAACTTGGCCCCCAGGTGGCGCCACCTATAGGCAGATCGGTGCGAAAAACAATCCCAAGTGAGATCTTTAGGAAAGGTACCCACATACTAAATTTGAAAATAATCTGTTCAGTTTTTCAAAAGTTACTGTTCGGAAACAAAATTTTAACTTGGCCCCCAGGTGGCGCCACTTATAGGCGAATCGGCATGAAAAACAATCCCAAGCGAGATCTTGGGACGAGGTACCCACATACCAAATTTGAAAAGAATCCATTCAGTTTTTCAAAAGTTATTGTCCGGAAACGAAATTTTAACTTGGCCCTCAGGTGGCGCCACCTATAGGTGGATCGGTGCGAAAAACAATCCCAAGCGAGATCTTGAGGTGAGGTACCCATACACCAAATTTTAAAAAAATCAATTCAGTTTTTCAAAAGTTATTGTCCGGAAACGAAATTTTAACTTGGCCTCCAGGTGGCGCCACCTGTATGCAGATCGGCATGAAAACCAATCCCAAGCAAGATGTTCAGGTGAGGTACCCATATACTAAATTTGAAAAGAATCCGTTCAGTTTTCCAGAAGTTATTGTCCGGAAACTAAGTCGGACGGAAGCACGGACGGACGGACGGAAGGACGGACCCCAAGTCTATAGTCCCCCTCTAGCCCTTCGGGCGTCGGGGGACAAAAATATCGCTTATAGGTTACAATAACTTTTTGATATTCCAACCACACGTCACGGGGGCCAACACCTCATTAAAATGTGCCACATCCTTTAGTAGAAGGGATTTGATGGAATGGTATCAAAAATAAGATCAATTTCAATTTAATTTTTACTCCATTTCGTGAATATTCAGGTTTAGTTTGCCAAAGAAGCATTTGAAAACACGGTTTGTTTAATTTATTCCTTAATCAGGGCTTGCTGTTTGAAATAGACAGGAGAGCTATAAACAGATCTCACGGAGAAATTTTATCGAGTCAAATGTTCATTTGGGATAGAGAATGTAAAATGAGGCAGTATAACAGAAGTGGCATCTTCAGATCTCGGAAAGCCAGAATTAGGAGAGCTGTGGTGATGGAGTGTGATCACTCCTTGGCAAGATTTGCTTAACTCTCTTGAGTTACTTACCTTGCCAAAGTGTCCTCTACCAAGAACACTGATTGGTCTAAAATTATCCATCTGTACGTTTCGATTGGAGACGCTGAAAAATGTGACGAATGAAAAATATGGATTATATCAGATAGATTATACCAGGGAATTATTGAACCAATGATGGTCTCTAAGGATGAAACCGAGAACACTGTTCTCTTCTTTATAAACACCCCAGTGTGACCACCTGTAGTAGCAATATAACCCTTCAAAGGAATCTTGATTTGCCGACTTCCAGCTTTGTGTTTCACTGAAGGATGTAAATAGCCACGGCATACAGCAATTGCAGAGATGAATGCTGTGGCAAAAACAGTTAACCTGTTAAATGTTGGTTAGTTTGATACTAGAAGATATTTTTAGGCAGATTTCCCCACTTGCGAGGGCTGAGGATAACATGCTCCATGATACTAGAAGATGAACATGGAACACGAAACACCTCGAGTAGCTAGCAGGTCCCCCCGCTAGGCAGCCTGTCATGAAGAACACATTCCAATCACTACACAAATACTCTCATCACGGGTCTTTATTGAACTTGGCAATAAATGATCCACATGAGGTAGCATTGTGTAAAATTGAAGAGTGTGGCTTACGATATGTTATTGATGTTTACATTTTTGAATGCTCCTTAGGTATTGTGTTCACAAGAAACTCACTGCTATTCACATCCTGAAATGTGTGACCTTTGAAAATAGGTCAATCTAGGGGCTCTCAAAAGACAATGAACACGACTCTAGCCCTGTATGTTCTCGAGATATCGCATTCACATCATTTTGGATGGGTGTAAACAAACAAGTCGATGGACAAACAGCATTTTCACAGTCCCTCTCACATGCATGATGAGGAAAAATAAAGTTTTTTAGCTAAATATTAAGTATGAAAGAATTACTTCAAATAACAAGTTGTAAGCACGGGTACAGGTTTATGAATACAACAACGCGCAAATTGCCTTCAGTGCAGCTGGAATTCCAGCATAAATATTAAGGACTGCAGGTGTAGCAGCAATTCCACCTATCAGGAGTTTGAAGACGATAACTAGCATACCTGGCAGGTGGCGGTGGTGGGCTGGGGGATTTCCTCCTTGCCCGAGGTACCGGGTCGTATGTGTCTTTGTCCAGATCTATTGTGTTAGAGTCTAACCCAGACTGAGTAAACTCTGGAAGGAAGTCAAATGTTGATAGAGCTGCCTGGAGAGGGAAAAATAATGGACAAATTAGTGAGGGTGTTAGCAAAGAATAATTGAATAGGCAGACATCTGAAAATCACCGGCAATATTATCATTTTCAGTTCGAAGTGCATGAAAGTTCTGAGAAAATCACTGGAAAATAAACCATGGGCTTCGAAGTCCCCAAGCCCATGCTTCAGTGATATAATTCTCACTGGAAGTCAATCGACTACACATACACTGATACATGCCTGAAAACAAGTCACAGAACAGCAATCTATCACCCTGATACCTTCACCTTTCAACACATGAAGACGGGCTATCTCATTCTGACTTGCAAGAGGTTTATTAGAAATGTCAGGTGCTTATATTCAGGCTTGCGATGATATCCATATTGAAGTTACCTCGAGCTAGTCTCCACATTTCAAATCCTGTTTCAATAAATTTGATTAGCCATGATTTTGCGGTTGGATATTTCACCTCCTGTGACCGAATTACTCGAGGATTTACCACAGTCCCTTACCTCAATTTCTTTTTCCTGTGACTGCGTTGTTCTGTTATTATCTGTCATTGGTACAGGGGAAATGTTATTCTCGCATTCTGCTGGGTGGTGTACACTAGAGTTGGCTGGCCCTGAGGACGGCGTGTCAAATATCTGCATCACAGGAGGGCCTCGATCTGTTATCAACACAATAACATGTACACATGTGAGATTAACACACTGGCATGTACATTCATATCTCACTTCTGGTGTAAACTTCACAGTGTTTGTACAGATCTGGCTGAATCAAATTCTCAGAAAAAGGTCCTTTTTCACTCAGTTTTAAGGAATCTCCCCTTATTAATAGGAATAAGTGAGTAGGATTTAGCGTCATTTTCAACAATTTTCCAGTAATATCATGATGGTGCCAACATGAGCGCGGACACCAGAGCACCCCCAGTTCCTATTATCCTGGACACTGATCAGCCCAGTCAGTACAGCACCTGGTCATGCATCCAAGTACTGAGTGGGCTCAACGTTCCTCAATTTCAGTAATCTCGTAAGATCGGGTGTGCCCAACGTGATGCACCATACCCCGTTATTATTAGTTGGTAAACTTTCAAATATAGTCACATGAATAGACCTGAAAAAATTCACTGAATCTACTTAAACTCACTAGGACTGTCATAAAAGCACTGTGATTTTAGTGATATTGTCAAATGTGTTTAATACAAGCCCTTGGACCTGTTATAGACCCAATTTCATGACTTACAACTTTGATGAAAACCTGGAAATTATGGTAATGTCTATACAGTTGACAAGCATTCACAGGATGAGAGCATGTACATGTACCAGTATAACGAGATATGGGGCTCAAAAGGACAAATTGTAATGTTGTGCAAATCATCAGGTCTAAGAGGTGTTACTCTACAACCCTGGTCACTCGAGTTGTTTGGAACACAATTTGTCAGTGTTTTGGCTATATGTCGTTATATAAGATACAAGTGACACAAACAACAATTATGTCATGTTTGACATCTCTTCATAACTGATTATATAGCCATGTAATTAATTGAGACTTACAAGTTGAGTAAGCCTCTGAATGCTGTGTATATCACATGTTTGATACAAGTGGTTCAGTGAATTTGTACATTTTATCAGATGATATTTTTATGCCTGAGTGTGGTGATAGAGAAGTTGTGTCAACTGTTCTAAGAGTTCAGGAAAAATTTTTGAAAAAACAACACACACACAATATTCATAAACTACAACGTACTCTTATTAAGAACAATGTGACTCTGTGAAGAAGACACTTGTCATTTAGTTTACAAGGAAGGAATGAGAGATTGAGATGAAATTATCCAGGGCATCTCCGAGAATGTTACCATGGTTACGAATTGGTTCTCACCTGGCGAGGTTATACACGTATCGGAGGGAGATTTGAACGTACTACCGGGCGAGTTGGAAATATCTGGAGGTAAGGAGCGCTTCATCAGACGTCCCCAGGTGGCCACGTTGATATTCATCTGCTGCGGCCGCAAGAAATTTTTGCCTGGAAGAAATAGTGATCAGCTCGTGATACAGGCCATTCTCACATTGTCAGAGTTTGTAACCTCCTAAACTGTCGCTGTAATGCCCTCTGACTGCACTGGGCGGATAAATGCTACACGCATGCGCATTCAGTCTTCACTGATTTAAATCGACACAGGAAGCGTTCGTTTGCAACAAAAGGGATGGAAATTGCTTCAAGTATATCTTATGAAAGAATGAACAGGTTAGATGCTTGATCTACTTGACAAAATCACACAGTACAACATCTTGTTTAACCATGCTATTTTGAGCCCATTCCACTCTGTTTAGTAAAGGATGAAGCTGATTGGCTGAAAGCCATGCGCACAGAAGGTGAGCACGAAGTTTTAAACCCCAGTGCAATCAGAGGGTATACCTGACAGTAAGAGGTATACGATCTGATATCATGAGAATGCAAACAGATATATTCTGACAGACTCATGTGACTATTTAGAACTCATGCTGTATTGATGATGATGATGATGATGATGATGATGATGATATACAAACTTTCAAAGAAAGGATTGATATACTTATCAACTATCTTTTATTGTCACTTTAAGGTTGTTCATAAGCAGTATTATGGATCAGTTGTTTCCATTTAATAAATAAATCGTGAAAAAGTAGATGCGAAATTAGGCCTACTGACAACATACCTTTATGTTTTGGGAATATCTTCTTCTGCCTTTGAAGCTTGGGTTTTCGGGACATCACAGGATTAAGGAAGGTTATCTGTCAACAGGCAAACATATTTTGTTGCAACTTCAACTGATTTGTTTTGAACTTATAATACATATATCAATATGCATACAAAACATACATCAAACATAATACATGTACGGTATCGACTGTTCTCTGAATGAGAATATGGATATTGAAGTGATTTATGCGATTAAAAATAGCTTACAAAAAATGTGAATTCCAAATATCTGAGAACTACAATTACTGGTAGATGTAGATGCACCTAGACCTTAGTATGTCTGAACCAAGAGTTGATGAGCCAGGCTTACAGGTGTATTCAGGAAAATTCTTAGGGTAATTTTATGAGTTGGCAATCAAGCACAAATATTTTTTTTTTATGACTGAGCTGGGAAAGAAGACTCACTTTGATTTGATGGTTTTGATAGACAAATCTCGTCCCAAATTCAGAATATTCTCTAATGTTTCATTTTCCTGTAAAATACAGCATATTCCTTCTGAAGGACACATACAATATATCCAGCCATCAACCTCAGCAAACTTATCAACTTTGGCAGACCACCAACCTCAGCAAACAGAATTCCCTGAGGCTCTAAATGTATGGCCATGCCATGGCGACGGTTGTCAAGGAAGTCTTCCAGCCGTAAAAACTTGATAGCACACATTTGTCGCCAGTCCCGCCAGTATACAGCAATGTCCAGTTCTCGTGACTGCAGAAAAGAAGAAATAACATAGTATCTCGTTTTCCACTGATTTACTTATTCTGGTCAATTCCTTTTTTTCCAAAGTGATTTAGTGTTGGACACTTTAAGATATTAATATACAGAAGGTTGATTTGAATTTTTGATTTATTGGGGGAAAATTGTATTACCTTGTGCAAGAAACAAGAGTGCATTCAGTATTTCAGATAAAAGACAGTCAATGCAGATTGGAAAATTTTGGCAAAACTTTGGGCAAATTTCATGAACTCATGAAAGAAACTAACAATCTCCAGCCAATCACTGTGAAGAGTTGCATTCAGCCTTTCAGCAACAAGACTGCTAATTGGTTGATTTGAATTTTCGAAAAGCAATTGGCAAATTTCATTGGCTTGCATAAGAAACTGGACTAAAAATCAGCCAATCCCAGTCAGTCTTACCCTGTCAAGGTCTATACTAGCCCGCTGATCCCAGCACTGTTGACTACAGGATTTCCATTGTGTCTGGAAAACCTGCTGATGGTCCAACTTTAGAACCGCCATTATCTCATCTGTAAGACAGAACAAAGCATTTGCTTTTCTGATCAGTTCACATCCATATTGGCTTATACTCCTTCATATACTGGAAAGATGGTACGATAAGGCGGCATTTTGGCCTATACGTGATGCGGTTGAAATGGGAAAAAATAAAATGTTGTAAAGGTAATTGTGTTTTAATGTAACGGCAAGAGGGCATATATGTACACAATATGTGAAAGTTCCAGCTCGATTGCATTATGATCATAGTTATGACATGAAATTGAAATCCGCAGTATGTGCTAAACACACATGTAGACAGAAAGGACCCCTTGAACCAAAACACCAGTTAACCTGGTAATATGCTGTGGCATTACATCTTCACTGCTAAAAAATCTTTTTGGTCCAAGGGGTCCTTCATGTCTAAATGTGTGTTTAGAATGACTCAATTTATACCGTTAACGTGCTGCTGATTTCAATTTCATGTCATAGCTAAAATCATAACACAATCGAGCTAGAACTTTCACATATTGTGTACATATATTTTCTTTTGCTGTTACATTGAAACAATTATTTGTAGGACATTTCATTTTTCAATTTCAATTGCACCATGACCAAAAAGCCACCTTATCACACCATCTCCTTAATACACATACATATGTGAACATGAATTAATCATCTATGTGTACGAAAGCCATGGTGTGATATTTTGTTAATTCTAATGCAATGGAAGATATACGCATTCAAATAAAGAGAATTTCCTCAGAATTTCAGTCCAGTTAATTGCTTGGTGGACTGCGTTTTAGAGAACAAAATATTAGTAATATTTGATATGCTACATGTACATGAAGCTGAAGTAGTTTTTATTTTTGTTGACCCACTGTGGGGTACTGCCTTCAGATTTAGACATAAGACAGAGCTTCAAACTTCAGGGGTATATTACTTTACTACTCAAGCAGAATGCTTGAAAATGCACTGGTCGTATTAGCAACAGATTTGTACAAAAGTGAGTCACTTTACAGGAGTTAGTAGAACACAACTGGGTTGCAGCACAGAAACAGTGGGTCACATGTACTATAGTTACACTGTAAATTGTATGTTTTTACTGAAACACTTTTTTCTCAATCATGCATGCATATTTACATTTCATTTTGAACACATTTTCAAGTTTCAAATATTTTGAAATAAGTGTTCAAAACAAACCTGTGAAGTTTCAAGCTGCAAATATGGAAACCTGATGTATGTGTTTCAACCTAAATGTGTTCAAAACGAACCTCAAAGTGTTTAAATCCTTAACACAGAATTCACAGTGTAAATGTATCATGGTTCTAGATCTGTATAGTTTGTGGGTCAGAATTGGGCGACTTAGTAGAGTTAGCGGAACAGATTTGGGTCATGTAAGCTACAGGTCTGCAAAATTATTATGAATGTAGTCCACAGTGCTGAAGAGACCTGGTTTGTATGTTACCAGTGGATACAGGTCATAATGATAATTTCTACAATACTACAATCACTCTATAAATGACAAGGGAGACGACTTTGGTCACATCATTGAATTATCTCCCTTGGAAAACAAACTATTTTTCAGTACAAATTGGCAGTGAAACTCTTTCAGGAGAAAGCTTTTGAAAGGAGATGGCAGTGCCAGTGCCTGAGAGCCAATTTTCTTTTTGTTGCCTCAAAAAGATTTACATGTACCATTTCATTAAATCTGTATCACCAAAAAAAAAAAAAAAAATTCAGATGGGAAAATTTAACTCTCTTGATTCAATTATTACAGAATTTACCACATGTGACATTTCCTACAGGTTTTAGGTACCACAAAAATACATGTCAAAGAAACAAACAATAAATCATCTGAGATAAAAGTTACAATAATGAATTCTAAAACAAAGGTAAGGATTTGTAGGAACGAGGCAAACTTTACATGTATATTGTGGGCAGGGTGCGAGGTAGGTGGTAATAATGCAGTGGGGGGCACAAAGCACAAACTGGGGAAAACACAGTAAACAATCAACATTCTCAGTGTAGTGTGAGAAACATCAAGCTGTGCACGAAACAAGGCACGTGAGACATATGAACATATATGCTTACGGCTCGTCACCACAGGATTTGCTGGAAGTCACAAAACCAGAGGCGAACAGGATAACCAATGGTGACATATGTGAGCATATATACTACAGCAAGCACATACTGAAAACATTCACACTACTCTAATAATTATTGCTTTGATAATGATGTGGAAAGTGCAAAAATTTATTTTTCCCACGCATATTGGGGCGGATAGCAGAATACTGGGGGAGGGGGGAAAGGGAGTTGGTTCTGCCGACTGACTGATTTCAATATTATGGGATGAATTTGTGCCCCTTTAACTACAGCTAAAAGTTGTGATCCCAATACGTTCCTATGCCAGGTAAGTATTCTAATTATTTTTATTCTCTCTGAATTACATTTTCACTTCCAAATAAATCAGGTTTAATTCCCATTGAAGGAAGGGAGATAACACCCTGCAATGATGTTCCATTCTCCATGAAGTTATCTCCTCTTTTACAATAAAGAATAAATGGACTTTTGTGATTTCTAAATTTCCTAGTTACATGCCTGGCACATGAAAGGTCCATTTCTGGGAATTGGCCGACAGCCTATCAAAAGAGCTGAAAATTTTAAAATGAGATATTTCGATACAATCCAAGAGTGTCTAGTATAAAACTTGTGCTTTATCATCAACCTAAGGTACATTTTCTGGAGATGTACTTCACAGCTTTCACTCTGATTGCTTCATGGAAATAATATACATATATATATTCCAGGGTTCATACACTTACGAAAGGAATAAATTCCAGGACTTTCCAGGTCAATAATTTGAATTTTTCAGGAGTCCTTAGTACAATAACTCGCAACAAAGATGAGCGAATTAAAGAAGTTTAGGAACAAATTTTGGCACAGTAATGTATGGCATCAGATCACTGGTTCTCCCAGAAGAGAAAAGTGTAGTTCTTCCAGGAGTTTAACTTCGTTTTTAAGCATTTTCCAGGACTTTCCAGGTTAGCAATTAAATTCCAGGAGTTTTAAGGACTTTCCAGGAGGGATATGAACCTTGATATTCACTCATAGAAAGGGTTTTGAGAGAACAGACAGAATTTGTTGAAGTTGAAAATAAGCCAAACATTCTTCATACAATAGCTCCTTAATAAAAGGCTGATGTCGGTGGACAAGAATATCAACATGATGGGTCGAGAAGCGCTAAACTAAGTGCCTGTTGGATATTATGATCAAGAGAGCATAAACCAAGACAAGTGTAGCTGATTCAGCATAGAACAGGCTATGAAGGCAGCACATTTGACGATGGGTGGGGGGAGGGTCATGAGCGTAAGATCTTGAGTGAGTGGGGGGAGTTGTGGAGTGGTAAATGAGGGAGGAGGGACTTATGTAAGTGTATCAAGTAAAATATCTATAGCAGACATCAGGTTTTGAGTGTGATCTGGACTAATTACCATCTACAATATATACAGAGCTAGAGCAGTAGTAGTAAATGTACCAGGTAAAGGAATATACATTTTGCCTTAACACCATTTCTACTAGGATACAGGGACCCAAGGTGCAGTTTTGTCTATATATGTGTTGTACATTGTACATCATCCAGTGCAGGTCTGTGCATTTATCTATAGCAGTGCTTCGAAAGTTAGCAAACTCACATGCACACTTTTTATTGCATCTTATATTTCTCACATTGTATTATAAAATCAAACTATTACAGAATTTTCTCAGATTCTTATCTCAGAACTGTCTCAGTACATGCCAATGTTGCCTTTGGGGAAACAGATGCTTTTGGTAATATTTCTATTGTAGGTGAAAGATTCAGCTCATGTCATCATCATCCCACTTTTCTTCGGATGGATCCAGGAACAACGGTAATTCCCCTAATAGTTCAATCACAGGAAGTTCACTTTTCAACTCTGTTATTTAAACACAGAACAAAAGTAACATTCCCATCCTTCATTCAAATTGAAGAAAAGTCATATAATGACCAAATATGACACTTTGTAGCTGGTGCCATGAAGAATGTTGCCTTTTTAAAGCCATTATTGCTGCACTTCTGGTGATCGAATTATTAGGGGAATTACCGTATTTACATGGTGAGAGGGCATAGACAACAGCACATCATGTGCAGGGTTTGTATACAAGTTCATTTCATCTTACTCAAATCTGATGGCTACAAGCTGTCTCTGTTTCCCCTAAGGACGTATCTCTAACTCCGCTACAACTATATGTAGTAGCATCCTGTCACACTGCTTCTCACACTGTCTCAGCTGTTTGTATATCATGTTTTCAGCCTAGGAAAATCTCACAAGCCAATCAAATAGTCAATCACTTTTATATTTGCTGTTCAGGTCAGCCAAATAACCAGTCCTGATAACCACTAATCTCATTGGCTCTCTTTAATAAGTCTGATATATCTGCTCATGAATAATTCACGAGTCAGCAGACCAGCCTCTCTCATTGACTGAGAGTCTACTATCTCTGCTCATAAATAATTCATGAAGCTAGCAGAAAAGCACTTCTGATTGACTGTCGAGAGTGACCCTGCTGATGAATATTTCATGAAGTCAGCAGATGAGAAGCATCGTCTAAAACAGCTGCAGCAGTGTGAGGGATCGTGCAACAGGATGATATACATACAACTATCTGCAGGAAGCCAATTGAAAAGAAAAATGCACAAAAAAGGGGAAGACCACCAACTACTGCCCGGATAGTGGTGTCGGCATGCATACCAGTGTTTCTCTTACTCGAAAAGTCCTCTCTCACATTATACGTCTTACTACTACGACTGCCCGTGAAGGCTTTACTACTCCTCAGGAGGGATTTACTCTCCCCTGGACTGGACAGTAACGCCTTCAGATGTTCCTTTCTGGACCTTGTGGGAATGTCCTCTAACAGCCCCTGACAACCCATCAACCTGGAGAGAGAGGGAGAGAGAGAGAGAGAAGGAGAGAAGATGAATGCATAAATAGATAACAATTACATGTATGTACATGACAGGTAGCCTATCATTAAGTCATATTTAAGTGTTGTCCTATCTATGGCACATGTGGATGTACAGTGAAACCTGTGAATACTGACACCTGGATGAACAGATCAACCTCTAAATACCAACATTATCCATAGCCCCAATACTTAAATTTAAAGTATTTTGATCCTTAAAGTGAACGTAAAGGCTGTGACAACACACACGTTATGTGGAAGAACTATATTAAAAGAATCAGTTGGCAGCAACAAATATTTTTTGTGATTTTTTCTCTTCCGAAAAAATAATTCCAAACACCGGAATAATTGACTGGTGCAACAATCGACTGGGGTCGGCCATGTTCGTCTATTAAGTAGCCTTGCGCCAATGAAAACGCTTCCTTGTAGCACGTGATATTTTCCTGTGACGTAGTATCACTTTGTTGTAGCTTTGCTGTAACACGAATTGTAATGGCGGAGGTGGAGGACTCGGTTGTTTCAAGTGTGTTTTGACTGTGTTGCGTGTCTCCAGCAAGTGTTTACCGAGCTGAAACTTGTCAGGGCGCAGTGATGGCAAGCAAAATACATCCGTCTCGGGTTCTCCTCTGCTACCGCTACAGTCGGATAAGTTATCATTACACAGATTCCCGTTAGGGAAGCCGGATCTTCTTGAACAGTGGCTGCACAACATCGGCAGACTGGACTGTACTCCAACCGAGAAATCTGTGCTGTTTTCGGTCTATTTAAAGCCGAATGTTTTCAACCTGACCTTTACGGAAGGCTGATGTTGACGCCCGGCAGGAGAGCCAGGAGGCGAAGGAAATTAAAGAAGATGCAATCCCAACAGAATTGTCGCATCGTAGATCAAAGACACCGAGATCAACAACATCGATTCAGAAACGTCAGGGTGTGGAAGTTCTGAACTTTTAAGTGAGGTAAAAATAATTTTATTACCGTTTGGCGGGACAGAGACACTGCGAGATAGGCATATTATACGAAGTGTTGAAATCTGGGTCTTCGATAACATGTTTACATGCTTACTGCGCTTTCTAACTCCACGAAGTAGAGAGCTCCCAAGGTGATACGACGTCACTGCTCTGAGGTGAGATAGCCAACATGGCTGCTGCCGGGGAACAATAATACAACAGAGATAATTTCGTTCCTACTCGGTGCAAAAAAATCCCCAAAAATATTTGTTGCTGCTGTTTGATACTTTCATTGTAGTTCTTTCCCACAGAGTGCATGTAGCCTCAGCCTTTACGTTCACTTTAATAAACCAGAACCCTGTAAAAACTGAAACTGTGATCTGTTACAATGTCAGAGTGAATTATTGAGGGGTTCGTGGAATGGCTAGTATTTTACCGGACTTCCAATTTTCCTGTGAGGGCGGCAGGTTTGGATAGAGTGGAGTTGTTTCTTGCAGGTTTGGGCATACTGTTTAACTTGGCATAACTCGACGGACTGGAAGCATCTAATTCATCTTTCAGAAGCTGAATTTTGTCGTTGTCGGGCGATAACTCCTGCATTCGATGTTCCAGTGAGATTCGTAACAATTCTAATTTTTGCACAGACTCGGAAAGACTTGAATGTGCCTGGGGAAAAATAAGAAAGTCAGTGAGGATAGGACATGGGGTAAGAAACAATAATTTTGGATTACCATGTCCATTTTTTTGCAGCGGAACACACTAGACTGTAATATGCAATCCCTACCATGGTGTTGTCCAGCTGATGGCAAAGAGGAGCAAATTTTGTCCCTGCTGGAACACCAGTGCCCTCTCATTGAAATACAAGATCAGAATATGACTAATTGTCAATGGAAGTATTTTATTTCAATGAGATAGTGAGCGCTGGTGTTTCATGGGTTACAAGTTTTGCTCCCCTTTGCCATCAGATGGAGAATCCCATTGAAGAAATACATCACAGCTTGAACTGTCTCTACAATAGCATTTACCTCGGCAATTGTTGAATGTTTTGGCTAACTGAGGGGTGAGTGAATATGATTTATTGTCACTTTCAACGATATTTCAGTCATATCAAAACATTTGGGTCCTATTCCTTTTCACACCTGGGAACCCCATGGTAAGGGACCTATTTACTTTAACCCTCGGGACACCAACGCCTGGTATCTTATTCCTTTTCACACCCAGGAACCTCTCGGGTGCCTCAGCTAGTCGCCTCTTATGATAAGCCGTCTGAGATGCTGAGGCCTATTCTCACCATGACCTGGGGTTTGCAAACTGAGGGTTTGTTATACTGAAACCTGCTTTATAACAAACCAGTTTATCATGAGAGACTGGTGTAATAACCCAAGTGCATGTTATGTCACTGTAACATGATTACAGAGGAAAAACTACGGGAATACATCCATTGAGCAAGATTAATGTCAATCAGTTTATTACCACACAAATTATCGGAGGGAGGGAATTTGGCTTAATGTCACACTCAAGTTTGTTTCCCTCATATGGTGACAGCCAGTTTGGTTGGTGGAGGAAGCCGGAGTACCCGGAGAGAACCACCGCCCTTCGGCAAGTAACTGACAAACTTTCACACATGGACCAGCTGGGCTCGAACCCGTGCCGGTTCAGCGGTGTGAGGCTAGCGGTCACCAGCGAAGCGCCTTAGACTACTCGGCCACCGAGGGCCCGGGGGAGGGGGGATATGGTTTAATGTCACGCTCAAGGTTTTTTCGCTCATATGAAAAATTACCACCCTTCAGCCAGTTTGAGAGAATGAGAGAAATGCCCATCTGTGCAGTGACTCATGACTAGCAGATCAAATACTGGTTAGCATAATTTCACTCTGCCCTATCTTTTAACCCAGGACAATATTTTGAACTGGTGTTAGCGGACACTATTTTATACATCTGTACAATATTGTCTCAGTAATCAAATAAAGTGTCATTACTCTTAGAATGACGTATATATTTAGCAAATATTACATGAAAATATATCACCAGTTCATAATATTCTCCTGGGTTGAAAGATGGGGCAAAGTGAAATTATAAAAACCAGTAGCTGATCAGCTGAAGTCATGGGTCACTGCACAGACAGGCTGTTCTCTCAATAATGTGCAACAGACAGATTGAAATAGATGTAGCTAGTATATCCACATAGACAGATAGACAGACTGCCAGTATACCTCCGGAAGAGCCTTCTTGTCTTGTGACTTAGAGTTCTGGAGAAGTTTGACAGCATTTTTGGCGCCCTCTATCACAGCTGATTCTATTTTTATGTGGTGTCGAACCTCCTCTATCCGCAACTCCATGGGAGATAACACCTCGCAGTCTGCCACTGTGAATGGGGAAAATTGCAAAGTATAATTTATCAGAAATATCACGATCACATCAAATGTACATACAATATACTTCTATAATATACATACATATGGATGAGCTGTTCAGTTGAAATGAACTGAATATATTGTCCGATTAGGTTCTGGAGTCCGAATCAAAAATGCAAAAAATAAAATAAAATAAAACGAAGATAACTCCGTTCATGAAATTCTGGCTTCGGCCATAATAACAATGGTACCGTAGTAATGGTACTGTATGGTAATTCCTCTAATACTTCGATCAGGAAGTGGAATTTCTCAGTATAAAATCTGAGGATGATCAAATTTATTAGAACAGGAAGTTGACAAAACGGTTCTAAATCATGCAGATAATCCAATATTTCTTTGTCATTTTAATGATTTTAGAGGGTGAAAAAATATAATTAGATCACTGATTAAATTATGTCGACAAACTTGGGTGTGATTGAATTTATTAAGGTGACTGAATTATTAGAGGAATTAGAGAGAGAGAGTGAGAGAGAGAGAGAGAATTAAGGTTTAACGTCGCATTCAGCAATATTTCAGCTATACAGCGACGAATCATCTTAGTTGCAAGTCTATCTTTCAGAATCAATTTATCTACATGTATTCAGTTTCTGAGAAATTATGGGCTTTAATACAATCCTCACAATAGGTAATACACATGAATCCCCCCAACGGGAAGACAGGAGTTTGTTGTAAAGCTTTTTTTTCTTAAAATCGCCAACCATTTGCAAGTCTTCCCCACAATGTGTAGAACATACCTCTATCCTGTTTAGTAACATTTCAAGCTCACATTCTTAGAGGTGTAAAAATAACCATATAAATGTGTTCTAAAGAGGTTCTAGACAATTCTTCACACTTGGAAGTCAGACCACAATAGTAATAGGTTACACAGTAATGTAACTGATACGGGACACATATGACAGCCATATGTCTGCAGGGTTCTGTCGTGGTGGTATATGTAACATGCCAACACCAGCATGATAGAACAGGGAATCCAGTTGGGCATTGGCCGTCGTAATTTTTCAGAGTTCCCAAAGAAAAACCACAAAATTGTACTGGTTTAGGAATTACAGGCAAGCCGCAAGCCTCAGTATGTCCGTAATATCTCAGATCTTTATGTGAAGAGTTGATGACATTCGAAGTACATGTACTGTCCTGCAAATCCTCTTGAAATGTAATTGTGGTACTTTTGCAAGTTTACGTCATATTCAAGATAATCTTCCAAATTATAAGATTTATATCTGATTTTATGAGTTTAATTTTTATAATTTCAATGTTATTAATGTAATTGTAGTGCACAGCGCCACAAGCATGTCGGAACTTGTGTCATTATTATGGAACTATTAACCACGTCAAACACAAAAATGTTACAATTCTGTTCCATTCTCTGCATTGCCGCCAAGTCCTGTAGACTGTGCAGGGTGCTCGAAGTATTACCTTGTTCACATCATCTCTGATGTCAAAAGAGGCACTGAAGATTTCTCCCCAACTGTAGGAAGCTGCATTTGAATCGTCGGAGACAGAATACAAGTGAAATATTGAGAAAATTTTTATTACATTTTATTATACACATCATTATCTTGAATATGGCGTACACTTACACAAGAACCACAGTTACATTCTAAATACAGATCATATATGCTTAGATTCAATATTAACGAGCTGAACATTGCATTAAAACATGTCATGTGGACATACCTGGACCTTTGCCATCTCCATCAGTGGCCACGTCACTCTGTGCATGTGCTAAAATTTTCATACGGATCACTTCTATTTTCGTTTTGGCATCGATCAACATCTGCTGCGCTTCTGCTAAAAGTTTTTTATCCCTTGAAGACCCACTCCTATACATGGCTATCATATTCTCAGTACCTTGTTTGACCTGCGAAGAAAAGACATATATCATCAATTTTTTTTATTATATTTTACTAAGGAGAGTGATGAACTGCTCACCTGGATCGCGCACCTCAAACGTTTAGGGAGTTCATCACACTATTTCACCCGTAATGGAAGCTGTTAATTCAACATTTTGAAAATGAAACTGCAATTGACCTAGTTTATGGTAAGCTATGGGGGGAAAATATGTTTTTCAGAGAAGATTAATCGAGATCGGTACAGCGATACCACATGGTCTTGCAGAAAACAGCATTATTTAGGTAATAAATCTCTAGCCATATCCATACCGTATCTATCAAAAATCGACCTTCGTAGTGGAGAAGGGCTGGAGGAAATTCATGCTACTCGGCAAATATGTGTTTAAGAAAAGATTAATCAAGATTGGTACAGTGATACCATGTTGTCTTGCAGAAAACAGCATTATTCAGGTAATAAATCTCAAGCAATATCCACACCATATCTTTCAAAAATCGTCTGTCGTAGTAGAGAAGAGCTGGAGGAAACACGCTACTCTCAGTCCACCTGTCCAATGGCAATTTAAGACTTGGAAGAGATAGAACAAACTAGGAAGGGAACTAACAATATCTTGCAAAGGTGAATTGAACATGCATGTTATTTTTATATCTAACACTCTGGCACTGAACAAGTGTTTTATCAGTATTTCTTTCATTTCTCCTCAATCGAAAATGATAAATCTATCAGTAGACTTATCAGTATAAAGCTGGTGTGTGCCCTGGAGTGGTGGTGGTGGTGGGGGGTTGCAATTATAGTTTGGGTCAAGTAATTTCAAATTTGGATTGCTAAGTACAGGCATGATGGGTGAGGTAGTTGTTGACAAGTAACAATCTGGAAAAATGTGATCTCAGGACAGGCAGTTTTTATGTCCCGACTGCAAGGCGATAATAATATTTAGATAATTTACATTACCACATACATGTGTCCAATTATTTTGACACCGCTAATTTGTGAGCTACCGTACATGTATAACCACAAATCATTGTTGTACCACCTGGTCTAGTACCATTACATCAGATAAACACTGGGATGTTGGCCCATTTCCATGGAAACAAACAAATATTTATATATACATCTAACTGCTCTGTACACATACTGTTTTTCAGATCATCTAATATCCATATATATCATTTCTGAACCATGTGAAAGAGTAGAGGTTATGCAGTGTCTCATCTTTAAGGAGACTGATCCCTCTCCCTCACTCACCTAATTTTCCCTAGGAGAGCTATTGATCACATCACTGAAAAATGTATTAGAGATTAATACTGAAGAGACTGAATCACTATGGCAATTCTGTGCTCACTCTCGCGATACTAAATCTAGGAGAGGGATCAACAGTTCTCGCAAACTACTTACCGACGGGCGGCGGTTCTCTATGGCTAACCTAGCTTCCACCACCAACAGAACTGACTGACACCATCCATCCCCCCCCCCCCCTTCAATTCTCTATCCACGACATCTTAAGACAGGGTGAGTAATATTCTTTATTACGGCTTCTGTTTGCCGAATCTCGGGGACCAATTTCATCCACAAGAGATATCCCAACACCCATTCAGTCAAAATTCAAAAGAGTGATAAAGGGAGACAACTCTTCTTTTTTGCTTTATTCAGCAAGTTACTGCCCTTGTTTACAGTTTTAGTTGTTCTGTGAACTCAAAGAGAACTTGATCTTTGTAAATGAATATTGAAGAAAGCAGAATTGTGCGAGTATTACCTTATTTTCTATATCTAGTTGTTTTTGTAGAGAGGCTAATCTGGGGCTGATAGTTGTATCTATGTCCTGACTGTCCTTCTCTGGAGATAATATAGGCTCTGAAATGACAAGATAGCACACAAATCTATCAGTATACATCTACATGTTACCAAACCTGGTAAATATAGGATATCTATATGTAAATAGTCAGTGAGTGAATAGGGTGTAATGTCGCTTTCAAAAAAAATTCAGCTATATCACGACGGGGAGGACCTACTTGTAAGGCCAATGATAATTAATAGTCTGCTTCTCATGACCTAGTGGATCAAAAAACTAGATGCTACTTGCGTTAATTATTGATTATTAAGAACAAAACCATTTCAACTCAAAGATCAATTATTTTATTCTCATTCGAAACCCAAAATTAAGGCCCTATTTCGGAGACAATTGATTGGAGGATATTGAAACTTCACACAGGTGATAAACTAAAAAGTACCAATTTTATTCCAATGTATCAAGAAAATCCTTCCAGTAGTTCTCAACAAATCGCGAAAACAAGAATTAGATGGGAGATGTGTAGGTTATTTTTTGACGTAAGCCTGCATGTTATAACATTGGCAGATCAACGTCATCGTAGCCCCAAAATAACATGGTAGGTATTGGTGATTTTCGTCAATTCCCAACAGACTTTAATGGAATATGGGGGAAAAATCAGTATTTTTTCAGTTTATATACTGTGTGAAGATTCAATGCTGTACGATAAATTGTCTCCGAAATATCGCCAAAAACGTCTCCGAATATATTATCTGGGACAGATAGCAGTACTTTCGTTTTCACACCTTTCGAGATAAGTTTTACAACATCGTCCAGTCTCGCATTCTCGGGAAACGTTTTTGTTGTAGGGGTCACCAGAATCTTCTATCTTTTCATTTCGATTATACTGCATGTACAGATAACCATTATTGTGATAACGTTAAATGGACGAATAGACGTGAAATATGACATTTCATGCAGCCGCTCATGCCATGTGCCGCTCACATTCCTCTGTCAAAATGGCGGTCACTGTTTAGTCGAAGCAACCCGGAACCACGAACCCGCTACTGAGCTATAGCTGATCGATGCGTCTACAAAGGTTGGTTGGCTGGCTTTATAATATGGTATTAAACAGTCCGGGACATGCGAATAGGGTTGAGGTACTGTATATAGCATGTAACATCGGCAAAGATTATCTGCGACGGAGAGGAAACCCACACTCAAGGGAGTTAACTTTGCAACTGCATCTGGTTTTTCTCTCGGCAAGGGAGACAATTTCGTAACGGATTTTTTTTTTATAGACGGAGTAAATAATGACAAACAATACGCAATTATTGTCCATAATTTTCATAGTGCGGGCCGATTTTCCTAATGCGGGCGGGTCATGAGAAGCAGCCAATTAATTAACAGAGGCCTAACAGAGCAGATCTAATGCTGCCATTTTATAGTGCTGTCTCACTGAAATATGATGCCGTAGGCCGACATGACAGCCCACTCAGTCACATTATACTATCACCACGCGAACCAGGCATTGTTCTACCGTCTCAATGCTGAACGTAAAGCGAAGAAGCAACAAGTTCCATTTTTCAAGTCTTCGGTATGACCCTGCCTGGGATTGAACCTAGTACCTACCGCGTACGAGGCCGACACTCTAACCATAGGTCACCTCAGTGCGGTCCTACATGTAATAAAGCAGAGTCACCTAATTTATGGTTGCCCCCCCCCCCTCCCCTCATATCTTGGCATAGGGCGATCTGAGACAAGCACAACCACCCTAATTTGATAGGGTTTTTTTTCCATATGTTCTACATGTACTTAAATGCCCTCTCAAATCAACTTCGTAGCATATTATGTGCATGTGTGTTTAAGGTATACCGATTTTGAGTAAACTGAGACTATGATTTGCCAGTTTTGTTGTTACATGCATCACTGCTGTCACCAGGTGATAGGCTAGGAGCCAGAAGGTTGTCAGCATGTTTAGAGAGGGTACGGAGTGATACAGTAAGGTCAGTATCAACACAGACAATCATCTCCCTTACAGACAGACCTTTCCTTATTACTCATCAGTTAACCCATATACTCCTGTCATAAAGGGTGTACTGTACTAATTTCCCTGTTCATCTGTAAACAATACCCATGATTACAATACAGTGCCAAAGAAAATTGGAACTCTTCTGCCTTAGGAGATTAATTTAGTCATTAGTCAAATACACACCTACAATGCAGACTTTTATTTTTCAGGCCTTGCTTTTCGATGGGTATCCGATACTCATAAAGATACCCGTAAATCTGATATACCAGTATCCTTTGGATAACCATCCGAGGGAGAGAGGAAAAAAAAAAAGGGGATTAAGGTACAAATTATTCGTTCCTTCAAATTAATTCCTAGTTTGGATACCCGTGTGGAATCACATCCACAGAGTTTACGGGAATCCAAATGGATAATCCGGACAATGGACGAAAAGCAAGGACTGTTTTTTTTTATACAGGAGACTCTCCTAGAAATAAAATCATTCTGCATACACAAGGCCAAGCAAGGTCATTCTCATAGAACAAGAGAAAATGAAACCACAATACAAGGGACAGAGATAATTATTCCTCAGAGAGATCCAAACAAGGAACTTCTCAGTTCAGACTTCTGAGAGTGGAGGGGAATTCTCACTGACTTCCTACTACATCATGTAATACAGGCACTTAGTATGGAGAGGACAACAAATAACACATAGTTTGTGGCTTACTATTAAAATAACCATATGTACATCTACACACCAATAAAGAATTAATTAATTTATGACTTAATTTATTAATTAGAAATGAAGCCATTTCTCGTAACCCTCACTGGTGTGACACTACCGCCCAACAATTGACCCAATACTACACACATACATGTATGTTAACAATGTCAAATATGTACATTATAAGCGTACTTACATGTACCTACAGTTATATGTGAAGGATTTAGTTCATGGGCGTTAGTTACATTAACTGATTATATCATATTCTTCCTGTAACAAAAAAATATACTTCAATCCTGTAAAGCTGTATCAACAAGGAATTTATTTTGCAATTCTTCGCCTACATTCATCTGCCCCCCACACAGACACTGTATACTGGCAACTGTGTTAACACCTCTCAGTTCACAATGTTATTTCCATGGTCAGACTATAAATACAGATGTTACAGTTTTATTTGTCTTTGTAATGACGTTGTAATCTGTGTACCATATGATGGACTCGTACATTACATAAAGTTCTTATTTCCCTCAACTATTTCACAAACTAGGGTAATCCGTTTAACAATCCCACTATGAAAATTCGATAACTCTCCATTTTGGGGACAAAATTCGATCGGCGATTCTAATAAAGTTGATCACCCTCTAAAATCTAAGAATTAACAAAGAAATAATGGATTATGTGCATGATTTTGGAACATTTTGTCAACTTCCTCTTCCAATAAATTTGATCACCGCCAGATTTATGGTGGGATATTTCACTTCCTGCAGAGATCGGAGTGACCTGCTCCTGCAGAGATCGGAGTGACCTGCTCCTGCAGAGATCGGAGTGACCTGCTCCTGCAGAGATCGGAGTGACCTGCAGAGATCGGAGTGACCTGCAGAGATCGGAGTGACCTGCTCCTGCAGAGATCGGAGTGACCTGCTCCTGCAGAGATCGGAGTGACCTGCTCCTGCAGAGATCGGAGTGGCCTGCTCCTGCAGAGATCGGAGTGACCTGCTCCTGCAGAGATCGGAGTGACCTGCTCCTGCAGAGATCGGAGTGACCTGCTCTTGCAGAGATCGGAGTGACCTGCTCCTGCAGATATCGGCGTGACCTGCTCCTGCAGAGATCGGAGTGACCTGCTCCTGCAGAGATCGGAGTGACCTGCCATGAAAAATCTGGAAAATGGCAGATTTTCACACATTTGTGTATCATTTACAAGTATTTGTATCGTTACAAACTTGCCAAAAATCTGGAATTCCAGAAAAATCTGGAAAACTCCAACCATTGTTCCTGTGACTGAATTATTAGAGGGATTCCGTAGTCTAGAAGCTGCATTTCATGTTTGAGAAAGAATGTGCATACATGTACATACATCTCTCCCTGTGTCACCCTCCCCTCAAATTGAAGTCCAAAACAGGAAATATGAAAAGTTTTGAAAAATGCAAAATTTCATTGCAACACTCAAACATCAGAACCAGAGCCTGGGTAATGTACATGTGTATCACCAAAGGCTATAGGGAAGTCCAATCTACAAAAATTCACACAATCGTAAACTGGGCATTTTATTGTGGCACCCATGTATGATGTATCCTTCACCTTGCCCTATTGGGGGTCATCGGGGCCACAATGGAGAGTGAGTGTGTGTTGAAAATTGGACTCTCAGTCATGTCACTGGACATGCTGTATTATGGTACATATGTGGTCATCTACAATGGGACACTTGCGCGAAAGGGCTGAAAGATCAATCAGAAGTGCTAGTTCTTTCAGTTGATTGGCTAACTAGGCAATCATAAAATTTGATTGGATAGTTCGTAATATGCAAGTTCCCCATTAATGGTTGCAGCATGATCTGCATGATGACATTCAACAATCTATGAGATAATGACTACATGTAATGTTAAAATTTCCGATACATGTACAACCAGGAAATGAATATCAAATGCAGACTGAACTGGTAATAGATTCATTGTCTTCAGTGCACCATCACACAGTTAGTGTACATGTACATTGATTTATAATTACACCTTAAGATAGATGAGTTTTGATTGGTTCTTAGCCGGGGCATTTACGGCAAATTCTCATCCACAAGTCATTCTCACGCGACTGTCAGGGGCAGCGGGAAATTTGCTTTCCGTTGCCTAAAAGTATTTGCCGAACTATCCCGCCACCGAATTATCTCCCCTGATGGCGATCTTCGCCGTCTTGTTTGTAAACAAACATGGCAGCGTCCACAGACGAGAGATTTGGAGCGTTTGCTGGTGATGAGATCGACTGGTTTCTATTTTATATTACTTTGTATTATCTTTCTGTCTTCATCTATGCTTCTCTTAGCATATGAGGTGTGATCATTCAGATATACCAGGCTTCGGGGGTGTATTTGCGATATATACCGGTCTCGACTTGACCGGGATATATCGCAAATACACCCCCGAAACCTGGTATATCTGTATATAATTCTTTCTTAGGCTATCCTTAAAAATGTTTATTGTGCATAACCCTACCCATCTCACAGATGTGGGTAAGCAGGTACATGTAGGAACTTTTTTTTAAAATCAAGGTTCACTGCAATACAGAAAAGAGCAATAATTTTAGCACTGAAATAGAAAAAAAAAAAAATCTTTTTGACAAATAAGGCAATAATAAGTTTTGGGTAGGAGCATTTTTGGTGAGTACATGTATGTCATGCACAACAAACATTTTGTTTAAGGATGGTCGTACAGTTTATGGTATTACAGGGTAAGGTAAACCCTCCAATCACAGGAACCTCCCACAATCAAATCTGAGGCTGATCAAATTTATTAGAACAAGAAGTTGACAAAATGGTTCAAAGTCCTGCAGATAAATGCATTATTTTTTGTTATTTCACTGATTCACATGAATTGCATTTTGTCCCCAAAATTAGGGGTGATTGAATTTTGGTAGAGAATTGAATTATTAGAGGGATTAGTTCTATCTGGGACGAGTATAGAGGGATATGAAACGCGGCTCCTCTCTTTGAACTAGCGTTTGTCTCGCTAATTGATATGTTAATGAGTGATTAGTGATTGGTTAATTAGTACGCCTCGTCACTGATTGGCTTTTTGTGCGCAAAAGACCGTCACGTGTGCTTCGCTGCGAGTCCCGCCCTGTTTCGCCGGCCGAATACACGTGCTTGTCAACTAGCTCCATTAACGTGAACGCCATCAACTCAATTTAGGCCAAGATTGGTGACCAAAAAAAATTCCTTTACAGCTTAACGAGTGGCAAAAGGAATACATCATGCAAACGACAAGAAACAAAACTAGTGCACGGAGAAAAAAAATCTAAAAAAACAAATGACCCAAAAGAGTAGTTCAATCACAAAAACGTACAAGAATTGTGAGATTTGTTAAGAATTCTAGATATTTGTCATTTTTACGATTTTCACGAGCAATTATTTACAAAAACGAAAATGGAAAATTAAAACATTTTGCGTACTGTCAATGACATGCTTGCATATTTTGTAAAAACTAGCACAGATATACTTCAAAGATTGAGATAAATGAGAAGTTTTATCACAAAGATGGAAAAAAATGAGTTTTTCTTTCCCGCTCCGTCCGCTCAGTTATCGGCAGCGCAGAGCGGTCGAAAGTTGTCATGAAAGTATGCATCTTTTCGATGAAAATCCCTCAAAAGTTTCTTCTCTCAAAATAGTACCTGTCTCGATCAAATAATCTGATGCCAATTGCTGCAGGAGAACGTTTATAAATCTGGTAAAATCTGGAATGAATTCGTGACGAAAACTAGGCGATGCAAAGAAGTTTAAAACAATGGCTGTATATAATGTCTCGCAGAATCTCGCCAGGCTCACGCGCGAGACATACATTCAGCGTGAGCTCGCAGCGGCGCCTTTGATATCAGGGTACGATTCATATCCCTTTAATATTCGTCCCAGGTTCTATATGCTATTCTCATTATTACAGGACATGTACAATACATATTTTCAAGCCTGATGGAATTTAAGTGGCGAGAAGGTAATTACAGGTATCACCCTGCTATAAATTATACTACATGTAATCATCCCTGTTATCAGTTCTACATGTAGTATGTCTGTCCTATGTCCTATCTCCCTTGCCTGCATGCACATGTTATCACAAGATAATATCCCTAATTATACAATAGGATGCCACATGTATCATTAAATCTATCAGTCCTTGAGAGATGCCAGATTATAGGCTATTTATGTCTAATCCATCACACAATCTGGGGACAAAATGAACTCGCATTCGAACTTCCAGTTTGCGAAAGTTGCATATTCAACAGAAGACCTGAAAATTAACTTACATGTATTTCAATTTTTATGCTTTCATAAATGAAATACATGTAGTTTGATCAGAAAAGTGTCTTGTCCATAAAATGTACATTGCAGCTGTAACAGGTATGACTTAAACATGTTCCTACGAAGTAGGCTCTCATTTGCAAATTGTCCGGTAGTCAGTGAGTCCATCCGAATCCTTTTGTCGGCAAAATAAGGAGAACCGTTGACATTACAACCTTGATTTTTGTCATGAACGTGCATTAGGGGACTGTTACCAGCAAGTTCTGAGCTGAGCTACTATTGATGAAAATTTGACCTACTTAAGTGACCTATAACATTATGCTTGGTCCCCCAAGTCATCTAGGTGACCTAAAACATTACGCTTGGACCCCTAATTCATCTTTCTCACCCTAATTTCGTAGGTCCGGTGACGTTAGTCACACTACTCATGTATGAGAGTCAATTTTAAGGACAGTGAAATTTTTCTCCAGGAGAGCTTTGATCACTCTCCACAAAACTGCCAAGACAATGGAAAGTGATATTGAGGAGAGTGATCACTAAGGTAAAACAAAGTCCAGGAGAGTGATCACTAAGGTAAAACAAAGTCCAGGAGAGTGATCACTAAGGTAAAACAAAGTCCAGGAGAGTGATCACTAAGGTAAAACAAAGTCCAGGAGAGTGATCACTAAGGTAAAACAAAGTCCAGGAGAGTGATCACTAAGGTAAAACAAAGTCCAGGAGAGTATCAGCAGCTCTCGCAGATTTCAAGTACACAAGAGAATGATACATGATCAACCTCTGCATTATAATATATTTATGAATTATACTTGGGAAAATTTAGTCCTCCTCCCATGATAAAGCATGGATAAATACAATCTAGGTCAACCAAGATGGTAAATAAGACAGGGGAATACCATCTAGACGTAACGCTATGAAAACTTCGTGCGAAATGTTCGCTGATATTATACGAGATCCCATAATAAGCCAATCACGATAATTTCTGACTTTTCTCTCTGACAATGATCGACGTTTGATCACGGAGATTAACATCTTCGCACGGCACAATCTTTTGATATATTCCACCCCCTAACAAAGTCAGAGTTTTCGGTGGAAGCAGGGGCAAATACAGGCCTGTTTTGCTACCCTTTAAAAGTGCCCAAATTACAGCTCGTCTCCAAAAAGCCCAAATTACAGACTTTTTGATTTCTTCCAGGATTGAAAAAGAATTGGCCAGATAACATCTATTCAGACCAACAAAAATCAGTTTGATGACTGTCGACAATTCAGGGTCTCCTAACATGTAATTCCACTCAAGGAACTTAATTTAGCCCAAATTAGAGGGCTGGAAAGGGTGGCCAAATTAGAAAACTGTATTTGGCCCTGGGAAGTAAACTCTTTTAACTTTATGGCTTACCAACTCACCTTCTGGAAATCATGCCATATTTGGATACTATTTCCCCATAATGTTTATATATTAGTCCACGTGCTACCATGTGTAATTACTGTGAGCAGTATTTTGAAATTGTTTTGACAAGCTAGCCACCTGATCGACTAACAGTTGTAGTTTCAAATTCGTACGAGATTTATATAGCGGTGAATTCAGATATAATATTCCGTGATATTAATTATTATATCTGAGTTTACTGGGAATGGGATAAATGAACTTTGCCCTCCTTTTCATAATGGAGGATAAATACCTCATTAAGTAATTATCACTCCTAATGAATATTTATCATGCAGTTACAATGATGTGACATATTGGATCAACTGTGCTCTTCACTCTACCCATTTATATAAGTCTGCCTGCAGCCTGAAGGCATTACAGGCAGTGGTCTACATGAAAGGATCCATAATACCAAATATAGCACCAATCTGCATTAATTTGAGGCGTGATAGCGTCTAATGCATTTTATATGCAACACAGCATGGAGTCAGCCTGTCTATGTATGTGTGGGCCTGGGTTTGGGTGGGTGGTTGTAACAGTGATTAATGACGATTGGAAAGCTTTCTATAATACGAGGATCTTACGTGTAACAATGGCCTTGGTACCAATCACCCTGATCATGGGATGAAAATTTCCACTCGATAGCTGTATGTATTTAACCCTACCAGGCCTAGTCCATTTGGGGTCTGTCACAAATTATTTTCATTACCCCTTGAGGGAGAGGTCTGAAACTTTCCATACTGCATATTTGGGTCAAACTCCACAATGTTCAATATGACGGAGCAGCAGAGCTGCCAAACTCCTCAGCCCCAAATAATTAGAAACATTACAGTCTGTAAATGGTTAATCCATGCATATGCCGAAAATCAGTGAAGACCATGGTTAGTAGAAGTACCTGGAAGAACATACGGTGAACATGGTCTATACCATAAAGAAATTTGTGCAAAAGAAAAAAGCATAAACTTACGTGAGTTCTAAAGAGTGAACGTCATAATTCTTTGATTTGAATGCCTGGCAAGCAATTGCTAAAACATTGCTACTCCTTCTATACACGTAGCTTGAAAAGATCGCAGAATAAAACAACGATTTTGAGATTCTTGTTTCTGTCACAAATCTGATGTGTAGTTTCGCAGTGCTGCACATATGAAAATATAATTTACAGTTTGGTATGCCAAGTTATGGTACATGTAGTCTTTGTCATCGTAAAACATAACCATAAACACGGTCTTTGTCCAATTTTCATGGATTTATTTTTTTTGACTCGCATGATTTATTTAACCTGTTGGGTAACCCGCATCCTCACTAAAACCAGGGATATTTTCGCCTTGGGCTCAAAAAGAAACCTCAAGTGACATTGTGAAGATGGGTAACCCGAAGCAGATCTAGTAGTTTAGCCACTGGTCAATTCCATGCTACTTGGGACATGAAGCCAAAAAATAAAATCTTGAGAATGTGCCACAATGAGATTGTTTTATAATGGTGATACAGTATAAAGATAAAATCTAAAAATTCAGTAAGATTGCTGCAGAATTTTTCAACCTGGGGTGTTATGAAGTTCCAGGATCAAATTTTCTTATTTTTGCTTTCAATTATCTCACAAAATTGGTTAGATTTTATTACCATTGTTTAGCTGCAGAATGAAGGATTTCTTTTTTTATTTACATTAATGGTTAATGGTGTCTTGAAAAATCATAAAAAAATTCAGCCGGTATTTGTAAATATTGTCACACATTGTAAATTTTGCATGAAGTCACAGTTATGTAACGCGAGTGACGATAAATGCTACTTTTTCTTTTATTAGACAAAAAACATCAAGTTTAATTGAGCTATTTCTATCACTGCTTCTGTCAGTTGTCATGAACATATGACCATAGTTTTTGAGTTCCTACACCATGTGACTTCTTCCAGTGGTAGTGCCAAATCTAGTAACGCGAGTGACAATGTAACGCGAGTGACGGAGTGTAACGCGAGTGACGCTATCTGCTGGAAGATACTATTTTCAAATTCCAATTTTTATTAAGTCATGACATGTTGGATAGGGTGTGACCTATAAATATAAATACTTTAAACATGTGAGTATATAAATGCCAAATAAAAATACCCAGAATTCTTTTGATCCTGCTAACACTGCATGTGCTTCCTGTCGTCTGCTATTTGGTTATCAATACATCTCAAATTCCATCTAACTTTGAATTGTGTGGTCCACCATTTCTTAGTTGAAATAGCATTTGGAACTGGAGTGTTGGAGTCCTGATAATTCACTCAACTACATTTCATGGAATTATTTAGGAATAAATTCACCAGGCATAGGTAATAGGCCAGCATTTTAGCCGAGTTCATTTCGACCAAGGGACATATTTCGGAATTTTGGCAGTTCCTTCACGTTATTTTATATTTTATGGTTGACCAACCGATATTAGTGAGTTTATTTGCAGTTGTATTGTAATTGAATTAATAACTAGGACTTATAGCAATTTATAATATCTGTATTACTAGCTGGGTGATATTGCAACTGCATTCCTCTTTCTCAATATAAATACATATACATTTTATATTTTCTTTTCTCCAGTTTTGCATTTTTTAAAATCTAATAGTACTCTATTCTCTGTTTAAATTTTCTGTTAAAATGACAAGTACCTTAATTTATTTTTTGAAAAAAATAAATGTTTTATTTATTTGACATAATTCTCTGGTTTGTATTTTCGATTTCAAAAATACCTTTAGGAATTATTTTTAATTATTTATCAAACGATGTTCATCATAGGAGGTCTTTTTAAGTCCAGACTCATCTGGAATTCGAGTTTGATGCTCTGACCGGTCTTTTAGGTCTTGGAATGTGGCATCTCATGTTCAAATGTTAGCAGTGTTGTGATCTACAATGTCTTCCGTAAAACAATTTGTTTTACACCCTCACTATTAAATATTCAAAGTGCTCACTGGAAGCAATATCAAGTGAGTCTCTTCACTGCACTAATTGACTAAAGGGACTATGCATGTGTGAAAATAATATGTAGTGGCTAGGAGACGATTCTTGAAAAATAATCTACACTTGGGACAATACTATGACGTCACAGGTGTCGTTAAATGGCTCGGATATTGGTACTCTCCATGTGAAGGATTGGTGTCTGATGAAGTATGACCAAGATGTGTACCCTGGTGAAATACTCGGTATCGTCGAGTATTTCATATCCGCGATGATCATACAGGAGCGGGCCATACCTACACCCTGTAATTCTGTTTATTACCACCGGGAACAAATTGTTAGAAAGTTAGATGGTCCAGTTCCTTCAAACAGTTGCTCGTCTTTCACATTTCCAGAACTTCCTTAAGCATGTTAATTGCATGTCCTTCTCTGAGATGAACATGAAATGTACAAAGTTCTGTTGAGTTATACTGTATCTGAGATCTGTTTTTATGGCACAAAATAATTTTATGGTTTGTGGTGTTTAATGTTCACTAACATTCAAACTTTGGTATCCTCAAATGAGAGGTAACGCGAGTGACGTAACGCGAGTGACGAGACATGGAAGATATTCGAGCAAGCTGTTACACATTGGAACAACTTAGTGGATTCCTAATTGCATTGTTATTTCAAGAGGTCTACAGGGTATTCAGAGATCCACTAAATTGTCATCTGTGTGTAAAGGCTTGAGCTTAATTCAAGAATGAAGTTATGGCTAAAATTTCCATGTCCTTTTTGCTGTAACGCGAGTGACGAGTACGCAAACTGGAATTAAATAAAAGTCTTTAATGCAATTACAGCACTTTAAATTTGTATGAATACTTTAGGGCCCAAGTTGTCTTTATGCATTATGTGTGCATGTATACTTTCTTTGTTGGAGGCAGGTGGGGTATAATATAACCAATATGGTGAAAAAATGTAACGCGAGTGACGTGGAATTGACCCACTGTATCTGCAAATGAACAGGACAGGAACTGGCGATCAACCATATTCAGCGATGTTTTGTGTGCATAGAGCCGACTTCTCAAGTGATGATAAATGTGAACACTACTTTCCGGTAGAGATGGTCTTCCTTGGCCGGAATGGTCAAATTTTTTTTAGAATTGGTGCCAAATAGCTAGGGATGGTCAGGTGATGGGAAACCTAAAAAATTTTCCACTAGGCCTATAAGCCAGTTATAGTGAAGGATGTTTACTTCTGAATTTACCACAATTGTACATAGTGTATTTTATAATTAAGGTGATGTACATGTATTTATCACACAGTATTGTTTCTATTGTGTGCTGCAATTGTTCGCATCACTGTATCTGTGTTTGTAGTGAATGTAGTCAAATAAACATAAACACTGTAGGCTACATGGTAAAAACAATGGGCACTTTGGCGTACCGGTACGCTTTTGTATTTCTGTTGGCGTCACAACAATCCTGAGTGAATCAGATTTTGCCTCATATGATGTTGCAGATGGGAATGTTTTCAACCAGTGATGCCACAAGTGGCAGTTGTTTTTTCTCTGTAAAACCAACTATTAACATTGCAGTTAAAGGCACTCAGTGTGAAATTGGCGAGCTTTTTGGTGAAATTTATTTTTAGGTACAGTAACCACTCTGATAAGTCAATCTCCATACCGAAATTCTGTTACCCCCAATATTGAGGACAAATTCAATCAGCTGTTTAGCCAAGTTGGCATGGATTCGTTCATTCCTACACATAGCCATGAGTCCTCTTCATGAATATACATGTACACTCCGGGATCACATGGCTCCATGGATCGTTGGGCTCTATCTTGCAATAAAACAACCCATCTCAACCCTCTGCCTATTGGCTTTATCAAGTTTTTTAAAGAGTTTGATTGCCGTGAAGAGCTCATCCGTCTGCAATCAGTCTTCGAACATCAACGGCCAGTTGAATTTCTCCTCCATTAAAATCGTACGTGTCACGTGATCGACAACGTATCGGGGATCACGTGACCCGTACGAAGATAATGGCGGAAGTACAACTGGCCGTTGATGTTTGAAGACTGATTGCAGATGGATGAGCTCTTCACGGCAAACAAACTCTTTCCCGAACTCGATAAATCTAATAGACAGAGAGTTGGGATGGGTTGTTTCATTGCAAGATAGAGCGAACGACCCATGGAGCCGCGTGATCCCGGAGTGTACATGTAAAGTTCATGAAGAGGACTCATGGCTAAGTGTAGGAACGAACGAAGACAGGTCAACTTGGCTAAACAGCTGTTCTGATAAATTTGACCACCCTCTAACATCATTGAAGTATCAAAGAAAATAATTGATGTTAAGAAAATAATCTGCTTTATTTTGAATCATTCTGTCAACTTCCTGTTCCAATAAATATGACCACCCCTTAATTTTATAGTGGAAAAGTTCACTTCCTGTGACAGAATTATTGGAGGGTTTATCTTATTGTGCTACATGTATCTTTCCAGACAGATGATGAGGGTAATGCTCAATCTCAGTAAAACTCCGATATAATATCACGGAATATTATATCTGAATTCAGCCCTATATAAATCCCATGCGAATTTGAAACTATATTTGTTAGCCAATCAGGTGGCTAGCTTGTTGAAATCACGCCCACAGTAATTACACACTGTAGCATGTGGAATAATATAAAAACATTATCGGGAAACAGTATCCAAATATGGGACCATTTCCAGACGGTCTGCACAGTATAAACCTGAAGATCAAAGAGTTTACTCCCGTCGAAAAGTCTGGCTTTGTTCGGGGGTAGAAAATATCAAAAGATTGTGCCGCGCGAAGATGTTAATCTCTGTGAAGTAAACGTCAATCATTGTCAGAGAGAAAAGTCAGAAATTGTCGTGATTGGCTTATTATGGGATCTCGTAAAATATCGCAAACATTTCGCTCGAAGTTTTCATAGCATTACGTCTAGATGGTATTCCCCTGATTTACCATCTTGGTTTACCTAGATTGGGTAATGCTGTGAAAAAGAGCTGGGCTAATCAGAGTTGGAATAAGGTGCTACATGTACAACAGAAATCTTGACCTCTGTGATTGATCAGCAACTTCAGCAGGTTAGGGTGATCCCACTCTCTTAACTGGAGGTAAAAAATGTCGTTTTTGCTCAATAAATCAGTTTACATAATGAATTCAGCAAAATCATCTTGAGGTATACACAGACATGTATCTCCATCAAATGGTAGTAAAAAAATAAATTGTCATTTATCTAAATTGCATTAAAATGGGCCAAATATTTGTCATTCTAAATTGCAAGACCTGCTCTTCAAATGGCAAATCAAATGGAACAATAGATAAATTGATGTGACTGAAGTTTTGGAGCATTGGTTAAGAACGAATCAAAAGTTATTTAGCAAACTTCATTTTTAGAGAGAGGGGTCTCTATAATCTGTTCAGTACAGAAATGCCTACTTTCTGGCGCTGGCACGGAACGGTCTCCATTTGATTAGTGTAGAAAAAACACCAGGTAATGTACACTGGCTACTACCTCGCCACAATAAATCTTGTGGGATGGTCATGGCCTTATTCAAAAAAGGTTTTATCTCTCTTGTGCCACTAAGGCGCATATTCCACGTCAGTTTAGGAACTGTCGATCAAATGATAACTGAGATATGGTCTGGAAAAGAAATGTTTGAATGAAGAGACAAAAGACCATAACTCTGAGGAAAACAATCGAAACGTATAAAAAACCTGAAACTGCAAATCTGCAACATCCATGTTCGTTTCCATTCCAAGTTGTCCATCAAATAAGACACAATGTTGACGGACGGACGACAGCAATGTCATGGACAACATGATGGACATGCAGATTATAAGACGGTCCCTCCTCCCCCCCCCCACCCCACTATGCAGGCTGAGGGATTTTTTATAAAGTTTGGAATTCAGACAGGTCACAATCATTACTGTACATAAATTACATGTGCAAAGTCCTGGTCTGTGAGTCATGGCATTCTGCCAGACACTCATCTGTTTGGCATGTCACCAGATATAACTTCTGAAGTACCAGTAATCTGATTAATGTAAAAACTTATACCCATGGTAAATGCAGACATATATGGACAGTTTATATATACACCTAGATATCAGAGTGTGGATGTATCAAGTCACTGAACATGTGGAATCACTTGAATTGGCTCAATATGCTGAAATTTGACACCAAGGAAAGTTAACCAGTCAATGCCAGTGTGACATTTAGGATATGGTACCAGGGTAACCATGTCTGTGAAACTTGCAGTTACTCCACCACATTGGGTTTTCACTAAAAAATTCCACTTCTTCTGATTGCATTAAAATTCTATTGTACTTTTAAATTTGCATGGGGTGTAAGCTTACATTTGTAATGAGAGGGAGAGGGGCTAAAAAATGAGAACTTTTGCACAGTAATATTGGAATACAAATGTATGGAAAAACAATTTGAGCTGTTGCTATACAAGGGTGAGTGAGTGAATAGAAATTAACGTCGCTTTCAACAATATTTCAGCAATATCACGATGAACCAACTAAGCACTGCCCAGTTGCGTTCATGCTACTTCAAAGAAGAAATCTTTGAAGCAGCATGGAACCAGACACTGTGCATCCACCCTATAAAACATTGAGGACAGCACACAAGGGTGAGTGAGTGAGTAAATAGAATTTAAGGTGGCTTTGACAGCACACAAGACCCAGACAGGACCCTTACATGGTGCAATAAAGTATACAAATAGGGCAATATTAACTTCATATATCTCCCAGTCTGAAAAATTATTCCAATTGATCTTTTGTTCCTCCAATCTGAAGATCTGACAGAATCATTGCTTCTTCGCGTTATCCCGGAATACTGCTAGTTTGTTTTTTTTTCATTTCCCTGTGGTTCCAAGTACTTTGTGAAGTACACATGTACTTGCCGAAGCTATACGCTAAATATATTGGTTAGTACTTGATTTAACATTCCTTTTAATATTTCCATCAATAAACATGCCAGAATAAAATGTATAATTCCTAAATTCTGTACATCGTGTAAAATAACTACGTGCACAAGTATTACCCAAGTAACCCAGACTGCATTTACCTGAAATCGATGAGAGACGTGATACACAAAGGTATTCCAGCATATATAAGAAATCCATTGATCCTTCATTCCTCCAGTCTGAACAATCAATGCAATACTAAAGTTGTGAGATAGTGAAAACAGTGATGGTCTCCATTTTAAAAGTGACAAATACATGTACATGTAGCTGTCTCAATTAACCTATGGTAGAGTCAGATTGTCTGTAAGAATTGATGAAAACCTTTCCATTCTTCATAATTATGAAACTACAGTAGTATGCTAAATTAAAGGTGAACTGCAAAGCTTTCCACTGTTCTGCCAAAATTTCAGAAATCAAGGCCTTTGTAGTTATAGATGTTTATGTGTGATAATAGATTTGTGGATTATTTTCTTCTTCCGAGTATACGATAAGTCAAAATTTATACCACCAGAAAATTCATCAAGTCTGACCCTAAGCATGTTGGAAAAAAGGCTACTATCCAGTTTGAAAGTAAAAACGCTGTTTTTCCTGAACATTTTGTTCAGAAGTGTATAAATACATGTTTTTACACAGGTTTATGAGCTTGAAAGAAATTGTTGCTTATCTACATGTACTTCATGCCCCAGAAGAGATTTGTTTTTTTGTTTTTTTTTCAAATAGCTGCGCTTTAAAAAACAATAACTATGAACAACTGGCAATGGGTTAAGATACAAAACAATTATGGATTTATGCACTTTAAATTAAAAAAAATAAAAATACAAATTTTTATGTATTTTTAAAACTACTCAAGATGAATGACTTGTTCAAATGGGGAGGGTAGCTTTTCTCCAGTCTGCTTTACTGGAAATGAGGCTTAACATCAATACACAATCATGCCTGCAGGGATTCATAGAAGTCGAAAATTTGAGTATTCTTACCCAAATGAATATTCATTTATCGTTAGTTTCTTCAAATTGATTATTTCTTCAAATTTACCACCATTCTCAATGACCTAAAAAAATCTAATCACATTCAGAGGTCTGAATTGAGTTTTTGAATGAATTTCACCCCTGATTACCGGTGGTAAAGAGTGATTTGCATGATTCCCTGGTCTGATCACATGCAGGGTGATTTGTTTCATTTGAGAACCAGAATAGCTGACAAATAATGCATATCTATAACTACAAGTCTTGTCTTAGGGGACATCAATCAAATCAATGTCAAGACAGCCAGTATATGCGAGTACAATGGGCCCATAAAACACAACTCTTGAGCTGTAGAAATCATGAAATGTGACAAATTATAATTCAGCCCATCAATGAAAGATCTATCAGGGAGTCGTAAAAAAAAAATGTCACAAACATGCCTGGCGAGATATATAAATAGCTGTGGACTCTACAACATGAAGATTAGCATGCGGAGATTTCAGGTGGGGTTGATTAGTAATATAGTGATATAGAGAGTAATTGGAGGTAAAACATGATTTCAGAATTATAAACAATACCTGAGTACATGACCTCCAATGTATATGTACAGCTGCAGGAGGCCAGTCACAAAAATGTTTGTGTCTCAAGGTAGGGAGCTTCTCCAAATTAGGGCATGAGTTCCTGGATCATGTTGATGAAAATGGCACATGCCGGTTATCCAAATGGGATACACTATGCCCAGTGTAGTGTTCTGATCAGCATGGATAGGAGTTCCAATTGGAATGGCATATGCCATGATTCCCTGCTATTCTGTCTGTGCTATTGTATGGCAAGCCATAAGCCATTCTTTCTTTGTTGAGTTCGAAAAAGAAAGTCAGGGATTTCCTGGAAGTCCCGAATCGGTGTACCATGCCACACCATTTTTAATGAGTTCCCAGTACATGTATCAAGAAGCTCCCTTAAACGAACATTGGGAAAAGTTTTCGCGGACAGCTACATATAGATGCAATGTTATCATTCCCTTCTTCTGAACTTTTCAAACCTGTTGAAATACATTTATGATCACCAGACCGTTGGTGCACGACAGACTGATTCAGGGTTCCTACCCAAAATTCCAGGACTTTTCCAGGTCCATACAACCTTTTTCCAGGACCTTTAGAAGGACCTAGAATTTAATTTCTCAGAATTCAAGGAAATCTAGGACCGTATGAACCCCGCTGATTGAATTCCACTAATGGGGTTCTCCAGCTGACGGCAGAAGGGAGGGTGTAAATCTTGCTATCCATGGAACACCACTGACCTCTATTTCACTGAATTAAAATACTTCCACTGATGAACAGTCATATGCTGATATTGTATTTCAATGAGATAGAGAGCACTAGTGTTCCAGCAGGGACAAGATTTGCTCCCCTTTGCCATCACCTGGAGAACACCATTTTTTTGAAAACTAAATTCCTCCCCAATACTTTTTTCATACTGAAAAGAAATGGGTAATAGAAAGCAGAGAATTTGATTTGAATGGCCTGAATCAAGCACAGCTTCACACCAGCACCGAGCAAACAGTATAACTCCATTATATGGAATTTCAATCCAGAAATACAATGTACATGTATATGCAAATAAATGGCAAATCATTAACACAGATCAGATCAAAGTTCAAAACAACTGTTCTACCTAATGACCGTAAATTACAATTCTGTAAGAAAAGGCTGGGCTGGGTCACTGTTCCCTGGTTTTACCTCTCAAGACTAGAGAGGGCAAGCTCCAATAAATATGAAAATTTGTCATAATATACATGCATTCCTGCCAGTTGTAAGGGCACCAAAACTATACGCATGTTTAGGTGTATTTTCATCTGTCTTGATTTTTTATCTTACCGTGTATAGAATCCCTGTGTTGTGCCGTACTGTTAGACACCAATAGATAGGCATTCATCTCTTGTAGCTCCTGCTGTAACTCCAGCAGTTTATTGTTCGCTTTCTTCACGATACTCGACACATTCGACAAACTCTTTTTGTCCGTTGTCACTTCGCGTAACTTCTCCGCACCTTCCTTTATTTTCATTTCCTTGCGTATTTCTTTCTTGAGGTTTTCCCGCATCTCCTCCAGCCTTTGCTGCATACCGGCCTCGGAGAGGTTCGGTTCCAGACCATACCGCTGACCCAGCTCATGGTACCAGTCACGGTGGGCACCTCCCTGTCAAATAACAACAACAACACAGGTTTTAATAACATCATACAGTCACTCAATGTTGAATCGATCTGTTAACTGATCGACCATTCAGGGCAACCATTTGCGATGCAGTGTGGAAAGGCATATTGAAATAGGCTGTGATGCAGGACTGCCAAAACACACGGAAGCTCTGGGAGTATAACACTGCTTGACAACTTGATATTTAGCAAAATTGCATGCATCATTACAATTGGTGTCAACATGTTCAGATAAGAGATTTGTAAGATTTTTTTTATTTACCCCAATTGGGCGGCCAAACTCGGGGCCATTGTAATGGGTTCAAAAACGGCCTGGAATAGGCCAGTAATTCTAACAGTCATGCCGGACAGGTTCCTTATGTTGACCAGAGGATGATTTCCACATGAATTCTGGATCAGCCCCACATCATTCTGGATCATCATTACCGTACATAGAACAGCCTGCCTGGATCATCCGCACATCAACCAGGATCATCCACACATCATCCCTGATTCAATGCTTGGGGTTTAAGAAGAGCGAGAGTCCCAATCGCTCTCCTAGATTCAAATTTAGAAGAGTAAAAAACAGCTCTTCATATCAATGGCAATTATGCATTGCATAGTACGAAATCAGTCTTCCTGGCTGAGAAATACTCTTCCAAATGTTGTTAGAAGAGTGAATTTTAGCTCTTCAGTTATTTCCAAGGGATTGTGTTCTACGTGTACAGCATGCTTCAAAATTTGGCATGAACTACATCATTACATGTATCATGCATGTTGCCTGGAGGTAATGCAAGAATAGAAGAGTGCAAACTTTTTTTCGATCGCATAAAATACGCCTCTCTCAGTTTAATTTAATAAAGTTTCATTAAACTCACCCCACTTCACTCAACGAATCTAAAAATGTATCTATTCATTTTATTAACTTCAATGTGAGAGCTAACCAGGGGGAGGTAATCTAATCCAAAAACCATAAACGCATTACTCAGTCTGGTGTACACTATAAACGGACCTGACAGCTATCCATGGTGAATATTGCTATGGGCTTCAGGTCAAACCATCATCATGAAGAGGCATGATGATGACAGTTTTGTACTCATTAAAAACTGTCCGAATCAATAACCGAAAGATAATATCAAATTCTAATGAAAGCTGACTATAGCTGATTATATGTAGACCTGTATGAATGTTGGACCTACTATATATATGTAAGACAATTGAATTTGATATACATGTAGTAGGAAATAAGTTATTTAATAAGCAAAGATGTGAGAAGAGGTGTTATATTCTTCCGTCTGTTTGGCATCAGACTCTTCCTCACTAAACCGTATTTCGTTCATTCACTCATTCACTGCAACCTTTTAAATAGGTTATGCAACCATAAAGTACAAGAATCTTTTCGAGGTTAACTAAATTTTTCAAATTTTGGGGCCAGGTACAGGGGCTGAATCCAGAAACTTATGAATGAAACCCGAGTTCTGGAACTCTTCAAAGCTCTGTTCAGGAATCGGAAACTCGGAACTGCAAGTATCAAGCCAAGTTACCAAATCAGGAAGTCAAAGTGTTCCCCTGGATATACCTAGTTCCGAAGACTGAACAGAAGGTTCAGCTTTTTGACAGCCCCCTCACATATCCTTATACCAGTATGGATACAGAACGTAGTACATATAGTACATCTATACTGATATTATGTCAGTTCAACACCGGAATGAAGAACGGAAATTACGAGCAATTAAACTCGAGTGGGCATGTATATCTGGTCAGTAAGGTTAAAAAATGTTTATGTTGAGCCATTGTTGGCATGTACACACGATACATGTACTTCTTGGCTGATAGTCTTTATTATTTCAGAAACCATGCATGTCTAATCCATGTAAATTTAATGAGGAACTTCCAGGGGTTGAAATAAGCATATTCAAAATGATCAGTAATTTTTCAGAATTTGATCCAACATGATTTAACATAGGCAAGATTTAGCACTTTTGCTCAAACAAGGCCAAATGTCTGATGTATGTCTGACTGCTATTTCAGACACCAGAGATGCTGTACTGTCTACCAAGCCTTGTTTTGTGAAAATGGCACCCGGTTGATTGATACTAATGCCTGATTTGAGTTGATCACTGAACTGATTTCTTTGTAATGGGATCCTGGATGATATCAAATCAAAATCATATGGATCCACAGATGGCACAGTAACTTCACAGAGCTGATGAATAGGACGTGTGAAAAATGCTCACAGATCCTATCACAGGACCTGGGCTGGTCAGCCCCAATAGAAGGCAAGGCATGTACATGTATGTATAGGTACATAAAATACATGATTACACTGTGCACATGGAATTACATGGCTTAAAAAATGCATTATATATTCAGTGAAACCTGTGTTAACCGACCATGCTTGGGAACAGATTATAATCTTGGTTCTGACAAGGGGTTCTGGTTTAACAGGGTTCAAAATACCTTGATAGATAGATAGATCCTTTATTTATCCAGGGTTACACAATTAGTTCGAGAACTAGTTTCCATTATGGCCCTGCAATACTTGAATTTAAGTATTGGGACTCAAGATTGTACATATACATTCAATACACACAGGCGATTTATTTGGGGGGTGGGAGGACAAAGGTAACAACAAAAGTGAGCATAATGATGATGCCTGTCCTTAGACTAGCGGGAATACTAATGTAAAGTATTAATTTTTTTTAAAGTATCATGCTGGTCAATAATGTTGAACAGAAAGTTAGCCAAATAAACAAGCAAAGCCTAAATGTGGTCTTCAGAAAATCCAAAGGAGAAATATGTTGTCGTTGTTAGAAACCCCTTGAAACAGTCAAGTTGGGAAGAAAATAGAACAGCTCAAATATGAATAAAAAAGTATTGTATAATGTGTAAATTTAACACAGAAAACTTACAAAACATGCCAGAGCGAAGCAACTCATGGTATATATACCTGTATCAAAGTAGCTAACAGGTTAAATTCATTCCGTCTCTGTAGTTCTGTACCGCATATTGGGAAGACCATGGTTGATCAGTATTAGATAAGACGTCACACCTGGACTCTTCATTTCTCTCTCTGCCACGATTATGATTACACAGGGAGTAATTAACTCAATCATGTGATATGTACTTGGTATTATAAAACACACTGGGATACACTGTGTGATAAATGCTCAAATAATCTGTGCACTTTGATTGAACAGGTTAGAGGGAACTACCTCTCTATAATGGAGGTAAAAAAGGTCATTTTTGATCAATAAAGTCAAGACTCTATTGATCAAAACAGTCATTGGCTGTAGGTGGCCATGGCATATACATGTATATCCAAATCGAATGATATTAAAATAATATGTCCACCTTTTTGGTGCCTACATGTATCTAATTTACATAATAATACTACATGTAACTTGACATATTTTTTACTCCATTAAAACTTAGATTATGCACACTTTCATCAGCAAATCACTGTTACAACACATACATGTACATGTAATAATACATAAGCTAAGTCACCTGAATATTTTAGAGTGTTATGAAGAATAAATTAAAGTTATTGAGCAAAAACGACCTTTTTTACCTCAATTTTAGAGAGGTAGTTCTCTCTAACCTGTCTAACATTTTCAAGGCTTTAGAATACAATGTTAAACATTGTGCCCAAATTAGGATGTGCCCAAATTAGGATGTGCCCAAATTCGAGAAAGAGAAAAAAATATATATTAAAGAAAAAACATTTTTTTTTTTTTTTTAACATTTTTAGAATCAATGTTCAGTTCAAAGCCCATCTATTTTGCCAGAACTGTTTTCAGTAATTTGGGCACGTTTCTCTACCTAAAACAATGTTGCGACTACAGATTGTGCCCTAATTCTCCCTGATTAAATTTTTGGAGCTGTTAATCTTCTTGGTTTACTAATGATGAACCATTTACATTTACCATCTAACAAACACATACATCCACATATTCTTCAAGCCATGCATTCTAGACATCGCACCAGGCTGATAGACAGGCCTGGTACTGGCTATTATCTGGGACGAGTATAGAGGGATATGAAACGCAGCTCCTCTCTTTGAACTAGGGTTTGTCTCGCTAATTGATATGTTAATGAGTGATTAGTGATTGGTTAATTAGTACGGCTCGCCACTGATTGGCTTTTGTGCGCAAAAGACCGTCACGTGTGCTTCGCTGCGAGTCCCGCCCTGTTTCGCTGGTCAATGCTGGGCGAATACACGTGCTTGTCAACAAGGCTCCATTAACGTGAACGCCAGTCAACTCAATTTAGGCCAAGATTGGTGACAAAAAAAAATCCTTTACAGCTTAACGAGTGGCAAAAGGAATACATCATGCAAACGACAAGAAACAAAACTAGTGCACAGAGAAAAAAAATCTAAAAAAACATATGACCCAAAAGAGTAGTTCAATCACAAAAACGTACAAGAATTGTGAGATTTGTTCAGAATTCTACATATTTGGCATTTTTACGATTTTCACGAGCAATTATTTACAAAAACGAAAATGGAAAATTAAAACATTTTGCGTACTGTCAATGACATGCTTGCATATTTTGTAAAAACTAGCACAGATATACTTCAAAAACTGAGATAAATGAGAAGTTTCATCACAAAGAAGGGGAAAAATGAGTTTTTCCTTGCCGCTCCAGCCGCTCAGTTATCGGCAGCGCAGAGCGGTCGAAAGTTGTCATGAAAATATGCATCTTTTCGATGAAAATCCCTCAAAAGTTTCTTCTCTCAAAATAGTACCCGTCTCGATCAAATAATCTGATGCCAATTACTGCAGAAGAACGTCTATAAATCTGGTAAAATCTGGAATGAATTCGTGACGAAAGCTAGGCGATGCAAAGGCTCACGCGCGTAGAGCGCGAGACCTGGCAGGCGAGACATACATTCAGCGCGAGCTCGCGGCGGCGCCTTTGATGTCGGGGTACGTTTCATATCCCTTTAATATTCGTCCCAGCTATTATTAACAGGGCTGATTTCAATAGGGGTGGGGGCGGGGGCCTTGCCAACAATATCCGATCAGATTCCATGATTGCCACTTTCTGTTTGTCGATTTTGGCACATTTAGCCAATGAACTGACAGAATTGCCAATTCCTGTTTATCAATTTTGGCACATTTAGCCAATCAACTGACAGAATTGCCACTTTCTGCTTGTCGATTTTGGCACATTTAGCCAATCAACTGACAGAATTGCCACTTCCAGTTTATCGATTTTGGCACATTTTAGCCAATCAACTGACAGAATTGCCACTTTCTGTTTGTCGATTTTGGCACATTTAGCCAATCAACTGACAGAATTGCCACTTCCAGTTTATCGATTTTGGCACATTTTAGCCAATCAACTGACAGAATTGCCACTTCCAGTTTATCGATTTTGGCACATTTTAGCCAATCAACTGACAGAATTGCCACTTTCTGTTTGTCGATTTTGGCACATTTAGCCAATCAACTGACAGAATTGCCACTTCCAGTTTATCGATTTTGGCACATTTTAGCCAATCAACTGACAGAATTGCCACTTTCTGTTTGTCGATTTTGGCACATTTAGCCAATCAACTGACAGAATTGCCACTTTCTGCTTATCTCCTATCTATATTGTGATTGAACTACATGTACATTCTCACCACTTACTATTACCAGACTGATAATTAGGCCATGTGAAAAGCACTCATGGGGGCCTTCCATGGGGTCTGGGCCAATGACCAACGCCCTCAAACTACAAGGCCTGATTCTTAATCTGTACCACTACAATCTACAACCATTGGATCAATTTGCGACTTTCACAGGTATGAGTTGTATCGGACGAAGATCAACAAACCGTACAATGTATGTGTGACTATTAACCAAAGGTATTGTTGTGGCTAATGGTGTAGTACCTGTATACTATTGTTATTGGATGACATTATGAACATTTATCAATCATTAAAATTCTGAGCATCCCACCTAATAAATTTGATCTCTCTTCAGAAATCAGGAAAAAAAAATTGCTTTTCAAAAATAATTCTTGACAATTTCAACATCTTCCTGTTCCACTATTTTATTTGATCTTTCCATTATTTCAAGTCTGTATATATGAACAGTGCAGATGAAAAATCGATTTTGGCACATTTAGCCAATCAACTGACAGAATTGCCACTTCCTGTTTATCGAATTTGGCACATTTAACCAATCAACTGACAGAATTGCCACTTTCTGTTTGTCGATTTTGGCACATTTAGTCAATCAACTAACAGAATTGCCACTTCCTGTTTATCTCCTGGCTCTATTGTGATTGAACTACATGTACTTTCTCACCACTTACTAGTACCAGACTGATAACTAGACCATGTGAAAAGCACTCAAAGGGCCTTTCATGGGGTCTGGGCAAATGACCAAACACCTGACCAATGACCAACCACCTGACCAATGACCAACCACCCGACCAATGACCAACCCCCTCAAACTACAAGGCCTGATCCTTAATCTGTACCACTACACTCTGCAACCAGTGGACCAATTTCAGAATTTCACAGACCTGTACGAGTTGTATCGGACGAAGATCAACAACCGTATGTGTGACTATTAACCAAAGATATTGTTGTGGCTAATGGTAGTATAGTACCCAGGGGTCGAAAAGTCCGCCTGTCCACCTGTCGTCGACAGGTAATATTTTCTTGTGACAGGCAGAACAAAAAACTACCTGTCGCAAGTGACAGGTAGAAAAAAACTTCTAACTGTTTTATCAGTTCCCTAAATCATTACGATGTTCAAGAAATCAAGAAAACACCGAAATTCAACTAAAAAATAAACGTAATGTTTCGCCGACATTCGTTCTCCACTTTATTACGATATCTGTGTGAAGAACATCAAGGGAGGTAAGTTGTAAAGCATGTGATCTCTATGACTGTCGGGTCCCCTCGAACACCCGTTTATTGCTTATATTTCTTGGGAAAATTGAGGGTTCCCGATATTGCTAGCTTGTCTACGTCATCATGTCCGTGGCGGGAAGCACTGGAAGAGACCAGCAATCATATCTCTGAAAAAAACATTTACTTCTTTAACTTTTGAAATGGATCATTTCCTCAAACGGATTAATGTGGAGGAAACTAATAAATCGGGCGGCTTGCCGACCAGCCGTGACTGTGCCACTGACACCGGCACTGGCTGATCAGCTGATTGAACTATGACGGTCTGTCTCACAGTCACATTGATGATTGACTGAGAGGGAACGGGATTTTCAGCTACATATCGGAGACAATTTTTCTCCGAGAAGTGAAATTTTGCACATTCATCTGAACACGATTTGTGCATTTTTATGCGGAAGTATAGATAGATTTGTTGCTTACGCAGGTCTGTATCCAGGATTTTTTTGCAGGTTCCCATCCCATTCCTAATTCATTATTGAGGGCCCAATTTTCGTTAGTGAATGTATGTCAAAGTTCCATTGTTCAGGCTAGTGTTCTACACAAAACACAAAATAATGTTTAACACAAAACGTAAGCTTATCAATGAAAGATACATTTATGTACATTATATTTTACAGTGGGTGACAAAAAAATATTTTTGCAATCACTTGATTGACAGCCTCTGAGATAGTTCATCATCATTACAGTTTTAACCATGGAAAAATGAATGACATGGTTTTGTTCAGGTTGTAATTTAATGTGACAGGTAGAAAATGATTCTACCTGTCACATGTGACAGGTGGAGATTTTCAAACATTTCGACCCCTGAGTACCTGTATACTATTGTTCTTGACTTTGGATGACATTATGAACATTCATCAATCATTAGAATTCTGATCCGAAATCCCACCTAATAAATTTGATCACTCTTCAAGAATCAGGAAAAAAAAATTGTTTTTCAAAAAATAATTCTTGACAATTTCAACATCTTCCTGTTCCATTATTTTACTTGATCATTCTATTATTTCAAGTCTAAATATATGAACAGTGCAGATGAAAAATTATGCTTAACCCGTTGACTAAATTATTGGAGAATTTAATGTAAGTCATTGTCAATGTTCAGTAACTGACATCTCACCTTCAACCCATTCCACCCAGTTAAGGTTATCTGGTGCAATTTTCTTAATGCACAAGTAGGTGGTAATAATTATAAATACCCTATCAATATCAGCAATAGTTGGGGTTAACTATGATAATTATAGGTTAAACATCCTGTACAACTTTAAATATCACCGACCACAAAGGGTTAAAATTCAGAAAGGCAGACCCGCATCAATAACCAGGAAATTGAGAATAGAAAATCACTTTCTTCCCACAGCCTTCACACATTATAATGACCACTATCGAGTTACGCATTCAAGACCAAAATTACAAGTGCTGGGACTTTAACTTAAATGTACATGTACATTGTTGAATATACTAAAATTACTAGTTTAGATTTTACACAAATTATCATGGAAACTGAACAGCTGTTTGTTTGTTTGAGACTAGAATATATATATGCATGCACTTCAATGAACTGCCATTGAGAATTTAGCCCCTAGGCAGGATTGAAATCACCAGTTAGACACTATTATACATTGTTATTAAAGCTGTTATTTTGGGCTGCTGTCACTTTTCCGTATAATGGAGCCATTATGAGGGGGGGGGGGCTAGCTCCAGGCTTGTTTTACGCAAACATAGAAAATCTGGCAATCATCTTGAGAAATATTATCAGCCCAGTCTTAGCATATAAATTTACTAACAGCTGAGTACAAATACTCTGTCCATATGCTCAATATGTGGACAGATATTTAATGCAATATGCAATATGTTTATTCCAATGGTACAAGTACGGCAAACAATACTATGGTACTATAGGCACTGGCAGCGATGCTAAGACAGAAATTATTTATTCTACCACACCCCATGTGTTTTACCAAATAACATTATTACATGTAAAGAAGGAGTGAGTGAGTGAATAGGGTTTAACATCGCTTTAAACAATATTTTAGCTGTATCGCAATGAACCAACTGAGCACCACCCAGCTAAGTAGCGTTCCTGTTACTTCAAAGAAGAAATCTTTGAAGCAGCATGGAACCAGACACTCTCCATCCACCCTATAAAACATGAGGACAGGGCACAAGGTCACAAACCTCCATTGCAGAAAGTGGGTCCAAAATTATTATCAGGACTTGACTTCCGGCGAACATTGATTGGCCATTATACCTGACTGGGCCAGAAATGGCCTGTGACGTATTTTAAAATGTTTCTATAATATTTGGCTCTAAAATATATCAAAACCACCTTTTCAAATTTTAATCGGAAAACAAATCTGGGCCAGTTTGATTGGCACCTCCGAAATTTGCCGTAATGGTGTTGGGCTGGATGACCCTATTTCTGGCGGTCTCATATCGAAAAAATGGTGGGGAATGTATGCTGAATTTTCCATATGTTTGAGCGGAAAGGCCAGGCTACCTGGTGTGGTGGGTCATTTGTGGCGGCGAATATTAGGGAATATAGTTTTCTCAAGATGTGCTCGGCCAATTTACTACATATTAAGTAAAGCGAATATTTAGTGGTTTGTGACCTGTAGGAGAAAAACGAAATTCGGTCTTTCTTCATTGTCACATGCTTAAGTGCCTTTTTCCTCCAGAGAGGTACAGAATCAGATATAAATGCCTATTTTCAGCCAATTTTTTGCTTGTTCAGGTCGGATAGAATGTTATCAAGCCTAAACGTATACATTTTTCGCCTATTGCGGGCGCCCGAGCTGGCATTTCTGTGTTTGCAGCCCAATTTTAATATTGGCTGACATGTATAAAGGAATTGAGTTATTGTGTCAGTACAGTTATTTTCAAGCCATTCGTTGATATATTCTGTGCTGTGGAAACGTTTATTTGCGCATTCCGTTTATTGACTCCACCCCCCACATCAGCGATCGTTCTGGTCAGTAAGCTCACACATTAAATTAGGTCAATATATTCACAAACTTTAATCATTGCAAAGTAACACTGGTCCGGTTTGTCAAATAACTGCATGAAAGGGCGTTCATCGGATTCTAACTGGAGATATGATACAATTTAGCGGTAAAATTTTGCTTTATTTCCCCTCTACAATGGGGGGGGGGTCGAATTTGTGTTAATAATCGTTATCTCATGCGTGTACAGATACAATTCGGGGGACTGTAGTTAACGTCTGTAAGTGTACAAATTAAAAATCCAGAAAATAAATTATTAAATAATATTTTGGGGTGAAATATTTGAATAAGTGTTTGACTACTCATGGGTCCATATATTAAGGGAAATGTCACTTTGATGTGACAATCGATAACTTTGCGATTATTCGAAGCAAGTCCTTTATATTTGCATATGTATATCATTGTTTGTTATTGGTTCGGCCATACAAAGTTTATTGGAATCTGATTAGATTTACTTATTTGTAGGTCACAAACCTCCATTGCAGAAAGTGGGTCCAAGATTATTATCAGGACTTGATTTCTGATGAACATTGATTGGCCATTATACCTGACTGGGCCAGAAATGGCCTGTGACGTATTTTAAAATGTTTCTATAATATTTGGCTCTAAAATATATCAAAACAACCTTTTCAAATTTTAATCGGAAAACAAATCTGGGCCAGTTTGATTGGCACCTCCGAAATTTGCCGTAATGGTGTCGGGCTGGATGACCCTATTTCTGGCGGTCTCAGCTCGAAAAATGGTGGGGAATGTATGCTGAATTTTCCATATGTTTGAGCGGAAAGGCCAGGCTACCTGGTGTGGTGGGTCATTTGTGGCGGCGAATATTAGGGAATATAGTTTTCTCAAGATGTGCTCGGCCAATTTACTACATATTAAGTAAGGCGAATATTTAGTGGTTTGTGACCACAAGACACAGACAGGGTGCAATAAAGACAAGTGATATTACAGTGCTGGACATCACATGTATTTGAGGGTGGCATCCTGGTGGCATCAATGGTCCGACAGCTGATTTCTGTCCGAGAAATAGTTATTTAATGAAGTACATGTACACCTACATGCAGACCAGGATATCTATAATTAAATGAAGCTAGGGTTTTTTTTGTCACATCAGGTAATACATTATATCATGTATGAGCTGTAGCCATAGGGAAGGGTGTGTATATTTTACCTACTTCCTGATCCACTCTGAAGGATGGATGATTTTAATAATTTTCAACCCTGTCAATTCAGGTACATATGACGTATTCATGTCTACGTTGACAGCTAAGTTAAATGGTCCTTGTGAATTTAACGAGTTTTTAATGTCTCAGAAGTTGAACATGTAACAGTTCAAGTGTAATACCACCTGTACATTGAACTGTACTTTAAAGACATATCCATAATTGTAATTCCTATTAATTTAACACATACACCATTCATATATCCCCCTGTACAGATTAAGTTTGTGTACAATCAATCAACCAAGATGTTTATTGCAGGACTCCCTGAATACAGAGTATGGCAAGAGTGAGTGAGTGAGTGAGTAGGATTTAACGTCATTTTCAACATTTTTTCAGGCATATCACGACAGTGCCTACAATGTACATGTGCCAGAACACAAGAGTGTCCACAGTTCCTATTATCCTGGATACTGATCAGCCCAGTCAGTGCAGCACCAGGTCACCCATCCAAGTATTGACCGAGCTCAACGTTGAGCATGGCAAGAACTCTCAAAAGAGCTTAAGTTGACAACACTTACAACATGTACCTCTGTATTTCAACAAGTTTTCAGTCATATCACGATGTTACCTACATGTGCCAGGGCATGCGAGCACCCTCAGTTCCTATTATCTTGGACACTGATCTGCCCAGCTAGTACAGCACTGGGTCACCCATTGTGAATGTACATGCACACTGTTTGCCCAAGTAGGTTTTTGACTACTTCATATATCACACCTGAAGCAAACAGCTGATCTACATACCACCACCATGACCACTGTGTCAGAAAAATGTATAGCTTTATATTTACAACTAGTATTCTAACCCTGCATACTGTAGCGAAATTTGGATAAATTGGACAGATTTATCACTTGTTTTTTCCTGGTGTAACAGTAAAGGGTGTCCATATGCCGTGTCACAATCCCCTATTTAAATGTCCTATGATTTCTTGGATATTTACCATTTCTCTAAAAACTTGAAAAGTTGCATGTAACTGCACCAAATGTTTGTGATTTTTACCTGTCCTTTTTGTGGCATTATAGGTGTAGCTGTTTTGCTGCTGTACAGTCAGGGGTCAAAATGTTAGGAAAAAATTTACTTGTCTCAGATGACAGGTGAGTAGATATTTTACTTGTCTCCTCAGAATTCGCCTTGAACACTAAAATATTGACCATTATTGATGCAATAAAGTGGAGAAAATTTTGTTCATTGGAAAGAATATTCAGTTATGTTATAATATCTTTCAGAAATCCAGTTGTCAGTTTTCAAAGAAATCATCCAAAAAAACATATCTTGAGATATATTTTCTACTTATCACCTGGGACAGCAGATTATTTTTCAACTTGTCTCTTACCACTATCACTGTGTTATTTCGACCCCTGTACAGCAGGTGATGGAAGTTGCCAGCATTGAACAATAGTAATACATGTACATGTAAATATATATCATTCAAAATCAATAGAATAACTTTGTTATGTTCTACATGTATCTCCGGTTGTATACCGTAAAACATGATGTCTGCATTGATTGTTATATCTCAATATCTAGAATTGCTCACCAAAATCTGGATATTAGGAATATCCCCAAACTTTTCACTTTTGGCAAATTGACAATATATTCTAAGCTTTCCTGTATAATCTGTCTAATAATTCAATCACAGGAAGTGAAAGTTTCCATCAT
>JAVTVY010025081.1:0-11345 GCA_036873755.1 Hanleya hanleyi | reverse complement strand
GCTAACCCTCTGTCTACCCTGTATTATGTCAAACTAACGGCTCTCTCGTAACTGTTCAAGTTTTCCACAATTACTGTGTCCGGTACGGAGTCATTGTCAACGAAAGAACACAGTATTGGAAGTAAGTGGCAGCAAATTACGAGTTCGTAACTATTGCGGTTCAAGAGATAAAAGGTTTACAAAATTGAGCCGGCCCCGTCATGTAACACGACGTTTATTTAATTGTGAACATTGGATGCCTCGAGTGTTACAGCCGAATCGCTATAGCGAAATTGACAACACCCATTGAATAGATGAAATCAACATATGACCATTTAACGGGTTAATAGTTCGGGAAATTTGAATTTTCAATATCTCTAAACCTATCAAAGCTATATTCTTGAAATTTCATAGGCAAATACATATATATATTCCCTCAAACATACCTAAAAATAGTGATGATTGGAGGAATACTTTTCGCAAAATTTGAAAAAAAGCGTAAATTTTACAAATTGCTAATTATGTTCTATTCTTTCTGGTATATCTTGACGGCTTCTAATGTTTTTCTGTTACGTCATATAATGACCTACATTCATGTGCAAATTTCAACTTGAAATTCCCGACAGATTTCGAGTTATAACCCTGTAGTCGCAAAATTGTCGTTGACCATATCTCAAGAGCCAAGGTCAAGGTCAGGTGGAAAATGCAGTGACGTCATACTTGCATAATGGCGTACAAATGTACCAAATTACAGATTCCTGTATGTTGTAGTTTTTGAGAAAAACGCGAAAAATGGTTTTTACATTGTGCGATATTTAAGGTCAAGGTCACATCCGATCGTTTTATAAGTAGCACCGAAAGAAAGACAATATTGTGCTTACTATTGTGTCATTGTTTCTTACCTGTCAGCGTGTTACTTTCTCAGTAAATGGAAGCCGTATTTTCGATATTTGGATGCTCACCACTTCAAAGATCAAGGTCAAGGCCGAGTTCTGATACAAGTGCTGACCTTGTGACGTCAGGTAGGTCACGTGACCTTATTTTCAGACTGATCGCATTGGCCGTTCAAGATTTGACCACCAAACTTTGCACTCATATAGCGACGCTTCTGGAGGTCAAAGGTCAAATTTAAGGTCACATTCTTTTCGGTCATTAAAGTGTTCATTAATAGTAGGAGAATCAATGCCGTAGCTTATTTCCTTATAAAATACCGGGTTTTGAAAAACATTAAAAGGGAGATAACTACTTTTTCTTGTTACGTAACAATTCAAAAATATAACTACAGCATGGCCATATGTAACACTTACCAACCATCAACTTTCTTTTAGATATGTGCTTTAGTTTTGACTGTACACTGTCCACACGAAAAACAGCACCAGGGGAAAGAACTCGAAAACCGCTTGTTTGACCTACTTATTTTATTGGTTATTTTGTTGGGTGTATCTGCAAACTTTCACATTTCAAATTTCAGCTGCATGGCCTTATGCGTTTGGTCAATATTCGCAAAATGGTGTGTTTATCAGAAAAGCCCATAGCTCAATAGGTCAAGGTCAAGGTCAAAATTGAATACTTGTACCAGAAACTTCAGCCTAGTATATACAAATGAGTCAAATATCTAAGCTGTATATCAAGCCGTTTAGCCGCTATTTGAAAAGTGGAATAATAATAATAATAATCCGTAGAATAACAAAAGGTCTATCCATTGGAAATGGAAAGACCTAATAACTAGACATTGTTGGTACAATGACGCGGTCTTTCTCTTCTTACTGCATATAAGTAAGTACATGGTCGCGGCCCGCTTCGGTCGCGACCATTGTTTTGGTCGCTTTACGCGCACAGACACGTTTTTTCACATTGCTTGTTACTACCTTATAGTTTTCTATTGCGTATTTCTTCTAAGAAACTTGCCTATATTGGTAAGCGGCAGCTGTTGAACACATTTCTGAGCTTCATTTGGGCCCCAGATGGCTCCTTCATCGATCCGAAAATGTTAGTACGTTGAAATGTGCTTAGAAAATTGTCCCTGGAGTCGAAACAATGACTTGAATGGAGAAAGTTAGGCTTTAGTTTTGGTCGCCTGGATACTGTGCTTCTCACAGACTGTTTTTCTGCCCGAAAAAGTGACTCCAAATATCGATGGTCATGTGACATGAGGCAAAATTGATTCCGAATTTTCATTTGTACCAGGAAATACGGAATTATTATCAATGAAAGAACCCATTCTTGGAAGTACCAGGTAACAAATTAGAAGTTCGTATCTATTGCGGTTCAATAATTATAAGGTTTCCAAAAATGAGCCAGCCCCGTCATGTAACACGACATTAATTTTATTGCCAACACGGAATGCCTCGAGTGCTACAGCCGAATCGCTATAGCGAAATTGACATCGACCATTGAATAGATGAAATCAACAAATGACCACAAACAGGGCGAGAGAACCATTTAGCGGCTTAATAGTTAGGGAAAATTGTTTTTTTTAATATCTCTAAACTTATCAAAGCTACATTCCTGAAATTTCACAGGCATATACATATATATATTCTCTCAATGTCCTGTGAATATGGTGCGGATTGGAGTTGGAGTTTCGCCTTGGTATCAAAAAAGTGAAAATTTCAAATTTTGTCAAATATCTCGCATACTTTCTGGTACCTTTTTTCCTGTTCTAGTTCTTTTCTGTGACGCCATGTAATGACCTATATTTATATGTAAATTTCAAGTCCGGGTGAGGAACAGTTTTCTCATGACAGCCCTTCAAGTGTGAAAATGTAAAGGGCCATTACTCTGGAACCATGGTCAAGGTCAGGTCAAAATTTGTATGACTTCCTTTTTGAGTAATGGGGAACATCTGTGCTGAATTACAGATTCCTAGTCCTTATACTTTTCACAAAAATCAAATAAATCACTTTTGGTATCAGGTGATATTCAAGGTCAAGGTCAAATCGGATCGTTTTGTTTTTACTGTCAAACGAAAGACCATCGAATGTTCTTTCGTGAGTTCTAGTATGATGGCTGCCAGTGGCCTACTTTTCAAGTAAATGGAAGCCGTATTTTCGACATTGGAATGCATACTGTTCCATAGGTCAAGGTCATGACCGACATCTGACACTGTAGATCAACTCGGGATGTCACGCGTGTCAACTGACCCAGTTGGCAGACTCATTGCATCAGCCGTTCGAGTGTCGTCCATCAAACTTTGGCATCATATGGGCACGATTCTGGAGGTCAAAGGTCAAATTTAAGGTCACATTCTTTTCGTTCATTAAAGTGTTCATTGACCATAGGAGAATCAATGCCCTAGCTTATTTCCTTATAAAATGACAGCTTTTGAAAACCATCAAAGGGGAGATAACTACTCGTTATTGTTACGTAACTTTTTGAAAGACAGACAGTAGCTAGGCCATGTATAAGATTTAGCAACCCTCTGGTTTCTTGAAGATCCGTTGTTTCGTTTTGGCTGCACTCTGTTAACAAGCAAAACGTGTTCAGGGTAGAGAACTCAATATCAGCAGTGGCGACCTACTTATTTTGTCGGTTCATTTTGTTGCAAATACATTCAAACGGTTACATTATACGTCTCAATCGCGTCCTCTCCTCCGCTTCATCAATATTCGCAGAAAAGGTTTTAACTTTACAAGCCAATAAGTCATAAGGTCAAGGTCAAAGTCAAAAATCATGACCGTCGACAACAGATTGGAAGTGACTTCTACGCATGTACCAAATATTGTGGCTGTAGATCAAGCGCTTTGTCGGATAGTAAGAAGTTGGATAGAATAATAATAATCCGTACAATATCAATAGGTCTATTCCATTGGAAATGGAAAGACCTAATAATCCGTACAATATCAATATAACACAACCCACTAGACATTGTTGGTACAATGACGCGGTCTTTCTCTTCTTACTGCATATAAGTAAGTACATGGTCGCGGCCCGCTTCGGTCGCGACCATTGTTTTGGTCGCTTTACGCGCACAGACACGTTTTTTCACATTGCTTGTTACTACCTTATAGTTTTCTATTGCGTATTTCTTCTAAGAAACTTGCCTATATTGGTAAGCGGCAGCTGTTGAACACATTTCTGAGCTTCATTTGGGCCCCAGATGGCTCCTTCATCGATCCGAAAATGTTAGTACGTTGAAATGTGTTTAGAAAATTGTCCCTGGAGTCGAAACAATGACTTGAATGGAGAAAGTTAGGCTTTAGTTTTGGTCGCCTGGATACTGTGCTTCTCACAGACTGTTTTTCTGCCCGAAAAAGTGACTCCAAATATCGATGGTCATGTGACATGAGGCAAAATTGATTCCGAATTTTCATTTGTACCAGGAAATACGGAATTATTATCAATGAAAGAACCCATTCTTGGAAGTACCAGGTAACAAATTAGAAGTTCGTATCTATTGCGGTTCAATAATTATAAGGTTTCCAAAAATGAGCCAGCCCCGTCATGTAACACGACATTAATTTTATTGCCAACACGGAATGCCTCGAGTGCTACAGCCGAATCGCTATAGCGAAATTGACATCGACCATTGAATAGATGAAATCAACAAATGACCACAAACAGGGCGAGAGAACCATTTAGCGGCTTAATAGTTAGGGAAAATTGTTTTTTTTAATATCTCTAAACTTATCAAAGCTACAGTACGCCAATAAAATGAGCACTATAGATGCGCAGACGATGCGCAAACGATCTCCGCACGATGCGCAAACGATCTCCGCACGATGCGCAAACGATCCCCGCACGATGCGCAAACGATCTCCGCACGATGCGCAAACGATCTCCGCACGATGCGAATATGTGCTGAGTTCCCTCGGAGATCATGCGGGCATTTATAGACTGCCACTTCGCACGATGCGCAAAGAATGCGTACAATTTATCATTGTCGTTAATTCGTAATTCCATCTGCAAACTGTGTGTTCGTTATAATATTTCTCAATAATCTTTCAGTCAAACACGAGATATGTGTCTAAATCTGAATTATTTTATGATTTTACGACCTCCTTCGCCCGGCTTCGGTCATGGAGAAACTTTCAAACCAGTCGCAATAAAGAGGTGCGAAAACGTGCCCCGATGGCGATAGGTTGTATTGTAGCATGAATTGAATGTGCTGATTGAGAGTATTATTCGTAGATGAACCTAACTTGAAAAAATGATACTCGTAGTCCATATGATAGCACCGAATTCAATGTTAGACAACCAGAATCTAATGCCGAAGTCTTTCGCGCCATTGCTTGTTTACTACAAAGACACAGCCAATGAAAACACGGAATCCCCGGAACTCCGCCCACTGTAAACAAATTAATGGGTCACAGACCAGCACGTGATTGCGGGAGAAGTTATTTGTTTCCAGTTTCTAAAGAATGTGTGAAATTTACGACCGAGTCGCCGAGTGTCATTAATGAAATATAGAAGCGGCTTCCCTGTCGGGATAAATATCGGAAGATTTAAAACATATTACTCAATTTATTGCAGAAATTAGATGAAATACTAGGACTGCGAATATTTACGTGTGCGTGAGACACAAACAATGTTCTAGATTTATACTGTCGACGAATAGGAGTCTCTGTGTTTACTGATTATCCGTACGGCCGTAATAGTAACTTTTGCCACGGCCCCTACAATTGCAAGATTTCCTTGTGGAATGTGCATAATTACAGAGCCACTTCACACAGAATACAAATATTTTAAACTTTGATTTTAATTAGAGGTAAATCCAGCGTGTCTGTCAGTTTCTTCTGTCTTCTTCTTGCCCACTTTTCTTTTCCCTCTGTTAACTTTTGAGCACTTATATCAATCAACTTCAAATTTTTGGGGGAAGATACCTGCTATATTTTTCACAGAGAAAGTGACCTTGCAGATTTTGAAACCACTGACATATATATATTAATTCAAGAATATCTCCGTGCCATTTCCAGGAGCTACAGGTAAAAGGTGAAAAGATCATGTGATTGTTTTTTTTTTGTTTGATTTTTTTTTCAGCTTTTTTTTTGTGCCGATTCTGAAAGATGTTCATGTATATATACATTTCTTCAACAACTGAATTTCACAGAGATAGTGACCTTGCAGATTTTAAAACCACTGACATATATATATTAATTCAAGAATATCTTTGCGCCATTTCCAGGAGCTACAGGTAAAAGGTGAAAAGATCATGTGATTGTTTTTTTATTATCTTTTTCTGTGCCGATTCTGAAAGATGTTCATGTGTATATACATTTCTTCAACAACTGAATTTCACAGAGAGAGTGGCCTTGCAGATTTTAAAACCACTGACATATATATATTAACTCAAGAATATCTCCGTGCCATTTCCAGGAGCTACAGGTGAAAGGTGAGAAGATCAGGTAATTGTTTTGGGGTTGTTTTTTTTTAGCTTTTTTTTTGTGTCGATCCACCTGGGGGAAAGTTGAAATTTCATATCCCGACAGTAATTCCTGCAACACCAAAACACCCATTATTTTTTTCTCATATAAACATCGGTAGCCCCATTTGCTCAAATTTGACAGCAGCTCAACTCCATAGTAAAGATGTCTCGCAATATTATTTAGTGTATTCTACACAGAAAATATACTAACACTCTGAAAAAATTAGATTGAAATTCAATCTGAATTGCAGATAATCAAATCAATCCGAGATTGGAATTTCCAGTCTATTAGATGGAATACATGCAATCGGAAAGATTTTGTTATGATTATATATTCCCCTTATATCTATGTTTTCTCTTCTCGCCGTGCATCATAATTGTTCGTTCATGTTTAGTCCCGAAGGGTATTGTATTGTTTAATGTAGTTCAATGTGCGAGGCGCAGTTATAAGCTCGTCTTAATGCACTCCCACTTGCAAAAAAATGCAATGAAGCATCGTTTAAACCAAAGATTTCTCGCGGATTCCAATATATTGAATTTTCACTCTAATTGTTTTTGAGAGTAAAACAGTCGTGTGCACTCAGAAGAATATCACAATTGTGTTTATCACCTCCTAGGATCAGATCACAACGAAGATATGTGGTTTGCCCGACATATCGAGCTCTAAAAACTCATCATAGCCATTAAGCATTAGTTTACCGAGTTTTTGAATTGATTACTTAGAATTTTGTTTGATCGTCGCTATATAGCTGAAATATTGCTGAATGCGACGTTAAGCCTTAATTCTCTCTCTCTCCAGCGTTCGAAATGGCGGCCTGCTATTGGCTAAAAGCAGGCCAAAAGTTTGACAAAGCAGGCGATGTGGAAAATGACCTGCTAAAAAAAAATCACGACCGAAAGTAGCAGGCCATAATTTTCCTGGCCATTCCTTAGTTTCCTACCTATATATCATTTTGTTTCCGTTGCACACAACGTAAATTGAATTCTTCGTGGGCGATATCATCGTACAAATACTGCACTAAAAGAATTAAATCTGCAGAACAAGGCAGCGGTCGAAATAACGCCTGCCTACCTACCGTCGCCGGCAAGTGAATTTTTCCCGTGACAAGTTGCAAAAAAATCTATCTGTCGCATACGGAAAGTAGGATTTCATCCAGCAAAAATGATAAAACGCGATCAATTTTCGTAAATACCTTTTAGGAGTCTAGATCTATCTGAAGGAACGGCCAATCCAAGAAATAATCCATTGAAAATTTATTTCAAGCCGATCTTTGGCCATTGTTGTTGGACTTCTCTGTTCCGCATTTCCCGCGCCAATTTCACTTCCGGTTGCTGCGCGTCAATCCTTGCGCGTTAGTCCGGTGCATCCAAAAGTCGGACCTGTTATGAAACGGAATCGGGCTATCTGTTGTTTTTTCCCCCAGTTAGTACCGGTGGTAAATAATATTGTTGGCCTCTTTTCTTGGGCTTCTATTCACAAGCTGAAGTTTTTCTAAGCAGACATTTCAGTTAATTGATAATTCCAACGGGACTCTGGTGGCTGATTCTAATTTATTGCAATCAGCAATTTACAAGGGGAGACTTTTGATAAATATAAGTAAATATAGTTCACATGATATAGTCAACAAGGCTTTTGCAGTTCTAATTGCAGAAATTCGAGGAAATAGTTGTCTTTGACATATCAAAGTTGACATAACTTTCCATTGGTGCTCAGTTTTAAAGAACATATGTGCCAAATAAAAAAATTAATAATAATAAATATAAAAAACGCCCACCTCATTTTTAGTTGGACAGTCAGCGAAGTTTTAGTGAAGGGAGACAGTAATACCACATACATAAAACTTCTTTTTTATTGCAATGTCTTAATGCAGTCAAATAATTAATAATTACAGCATTCAGCATCATCATAATTTCCTCCCAAGGTCATGAGAAGCTAAAGATTAATTAACAGAGGCCTTATTGGTGAATTTGCACATGTAGAAAAAAATAGCTGTCCAACTTCATAAATAGCAGGTGATGTTAGATTTGACCTGCGATTTTTTTTTCGATGGAAAAAAATAGCAGGTCATCACAAATTTCCTAATTCGGACCCTGCTCTCTCATAGCCATTAAAGGAGTACTTTACTTACCTCATTTTTGAGTGTGACTATATTTATCAGCAATCGTATTCCAAGCCTTATTATACAAAACTTATGTTGATAGAATGCGAAATAAAGGAAATATTGACTATTTGTGTTGCTCGCAACGGCGTGCACTGGGCGCCACCATTGCACCATTGCGTGACGTTTTTAGATGAGCGGAAGTCAGTTTATACTCATCTAAAAACGTCACGACGTCATGGAGATTTAAGGTTGATCGTGCTGGTCATGCCGATAATTCGCAGGAGAAGCAACCCAGTAAATTCACTAGTTAATTTTAGAAGTTCCAAGTCTAACCATGAAAATGTTTATCAACTTAATTAGCATCGTCGTTCAACTGAAATCATTTCAGAGGACGCTCTTTCAGTTCACCGCTCAGTTTCAAATTTTGTCCGAATTGAATCGGGCAGGTTCCAGTTGGGAAACTTTGGGAAGAAATTGTTCAGTTGGCGAAGATAACCTAAACCAATTTCCTTTTAGGAATTCCCCCCATGAGATTTGCCTCGCCAGTTTTTTCCTCGAATTAAAACTCGAACCCGGAGTAATTCAAATGCCGTAGTTGGATCGAGCATTAGCCGTGACGTCCTAAATGCTTACGTCATCAGTCACGTCATCCCACAAACAATATGGCGGCGCCCACGTCGACCTCAAAGCGGAAACATGACTTCACAAATTGTAATAAAACTAATAGGGTATCGCCCCCAACGAAAGTAAAATAGTTGCTTATATTTCTTTAAGAGTCCAACCTTTGTAATAGGAACATATATGAAATTAGGTAAGTACTCCTTTAAGCTCAGTCAATATTTGGATGGGTGACCGGGTGCTGTACTGGCTGGGCTGATCAGTGTCCAGGGTAATAGGAACTGTGAGCACTCTAGCGTTCTGGCACAAGGAGGCATCGACGTGATATGACTGAATCAAGGTTGAAAAACAACAACTACTCACTCCAAAAAAGACTGGGAACACTAGGTCTAGACAAAAGCAGGTTTATCTCCACTGACTAATGAACCCTTATAGGTATACGAAGTATCATCTAGAACTGGATAATATTGGTAAGACTTCGCAATGATATTTTTCAGTATCGTGCCGGTATATGGCATGATTCTCAAATTGAAAATCTACATTTGATTGAGGGGATAGGTTTCAAAATGTTACAAATTTATCCAATCAAGAATCAACCTTCTTTTCAAATATTGGCAGTTAGCAAAATATTCTGAACATTTTAAAATGTTTAGAATTTTTTTCTTATAATAATAAATGTCTGTAAGATATCTGTGTAATTAGTAATTGTGGTAAATGCCCATTGACAATATTTAAGCAAAAATTAGGTTTTCATAAACATTGAATCCCTACTCATATAGGTTTTTTTTTTTTTCTATATTGACTATATGAGAACATCAGAATGCCAAAAAATGTCCAGTGGAATATCAGTGATATTCTTCTCGTACGGTATTGCAAAGTATCAACCAAATGCCTGTCCTGAAGTCGTTTTTAGTCTGTTACAGCCCGGTTAGCAGAAAACTTGTGCACGTGAACCAAGGTAGTAAATGACTGCTCCCTTTTCATAGCAGCCAACAACTAGGTCACCACTGGATTTCCCAGTTTAGCATTTCTCACATCATATTTCCCCGTTCTGAAGTAGCTGGAATTATTTTCTCTGTCCCTTTATGTGTATCAATAATGTGCAGCATTCATTCATTAAACGGAAAGAGAGGAAGATATTTTGTTCTCATATTTTCGAGTGTCACTATAATTCATTCAAGCCGACTCATCGTCAATCACTGACATGCTGACTCTGAACTTCGTCAAACTGGTACGGTAAAACGATCTATCTTTTGAAGTTCTAGATTTCTTGGCTTTATTCCGTCCATGTAACTGTACATATACAATGTATTTATTGCATTGTTGACACTTTCGATTGTATGCTTTTCTCTATTGCCGGAAAACGGACTTGGTTATTTAGCGCACGATGTCCGCATGATGCGATCGGGAGCTGGACTCAGGCCAGCTTCGCTGCAGGAACAAGCTTTTCATGTTCGCGCACGATGCGAGGACCGTTTGCGCACGATGCGGAGATCGTTTGCGCACGATGCGGAGATCGTTCGCGCACGATGCGGAGATCGTTTGCGCACGATACACAAAGGGTTTGCGCACGATGCGAAGAGGATGTAGTGGTCATTTTATTGGTGTACTGTACATTCCTGAAATTTCACAGGCATATACATATATATATTCTCTCAATGTCCTGTGAATATGGTGCGGATTGGAGTTGGAGTTTCGCCTTGGTATCAAAAAAGTGAAAATTTCAAATTTTGTCAAATATCTCGCATACTTTCTGGTACCTTTTTTCCTGTTCTAGTTCCTTTCTGTGACGCCATGTAATGACCTATATTTATATGTAAATTTCAAGTCCGGATGAGGAACAGTTTTCTCATGACAGCCCTTCAAGTGTGAAAATGTAAAGGGCCATTACTCTGGAACCATGGTCAAGGTCAGGTCAAAATTTGTATGACTTCCTTTTTGAGTAATGGGGAACATCTGTGCTGAATTACAGATTCCTAGTCCTTATACTTTTCACAAAAATCAAGTAAATCACTTTTGGTATCAGGTGATATTCAAGGTCAAGGTCAAATCGGATCGTTTTGTTTTTACTGTCAAACGAAAGACCATCGAATGTTCTTTCGTGAGTTCTAGTATGATGGCTGCCAGTGGCCTACTTTTCAAGTAAATGGAAGCCGTATTTTCGACATTGGAATGCATACTGTTCCAAAGGTCAAGGTCATGACCGACATCTGACACTGTAGATCAACTCGGGATGTCACGCGTGTCAACTGACCCAGTTGGCAGACTCATTGCATCAGCCG
>JAVTVY010025080.1:0-11446 GCA_036873755.1 Hanleya hanleyi | reverse complement strand
CCCATCTATTAATTGTGGATGATTTGTTTCGCCAATATAAAAATGTCTTTATATTGTACATAGATCACATTTCTTAGTTCAACCCACGCTGGTGATTGAACACCACAGTTCCTAGACACATCTCATCTTCAGAACCGTGTTTAATGTTAGATTTACAAATATACAGATATATAAACTGAATGCGGATAGTGTGCCGTAATGTACCATCGGAGATGCTTGAAAAAGTAATGATCCAGTATGTTGACTCAGTTTTCAATATGTAAACCCCAGTAACTGTAGCAGAAATATTGACAGCACTGTAAACATTATAGCTGAATAATAATTCAATAGGCAAACTGTTATTGTATATCACACCGTGAGTCACATGTTTAGGTCATTGTGGGACAAAACACCGCAGTTTAATCCAGAGGAAGGACATGTTTACCAGTATACATAAACACATGTTTACCGGTATACATGTATCTGCGCATAGTCATGACCTATTTACATACATTGATCTGCTTTTCACACTGCTCACTATCAGTTGCGGTATTTGCATTAGCTATGAATCATATTTTATGAGATCATAGTAAATAGAAAAGCACATAAAATTGCGATCCTTCTTGCACTTCTCTTATGAGAAATGCAATTGATAAATTCAAAATGGCGGCCATGAAATGCTGACTAAAACGTTGCATTTTCGTCCTTTTCTTCAACTTGTTTACGCATAAACATACCCAGAATTATTTTTTTTCACCTCAATCATTATGGATCTTTTTTTAAGAAAATTGGATAATATAATATTCGAAAAACCTGACTGAAAAATATACAAATGACAACTGTAACGCCATTAGGACAGCCATCGTGGGTTATTTTTCATTTTTGTGAGCAGTTTGGGCCGATTTCTATTATTATTGACGCTATTTCCTCGGGATAAACTACACAACGAATTAGGAAATAATTATATTATGTAAATGAAAAATACTTTTGAGCACTTTCAATCTTAAAAAGACAATCTGTATGAAAAACAACGAAACAATTGCAACTTTTTAGTCACGCACTTCAGCAAGCCGCCATTTTGATAGACGACTGTATGCACTCGATTTGCTTGGAAAACGATTTCTACAAGAACAATGGCAAGGTCAATTCTGTGTACGTTTCAACATGTTCAATTTATATAGCATGGAACCTCAGTCCCCCTTAATACAAGCGTCTAGTCCGTCCTTCAATATTCAATTTCCGCATTCAAAATCCAAAGGCCTAATTCATATAACGATCTCAACCACGAAGAGAATATGTTCAGTTTTTTTCAAGAAATGTGCGTAAGAACCTACGCTTGGCCCTTAAACCTGAAATATTGGAGTCTAAGTGATAGGTGCAAAAGAGAGGCCGCCAACTCTATACATTGAAAGCCTGACCAGGATTCTTTTACTGAAATGAACTTTCAGGGTACAACGATTTAGCAAATCTGATGATTTACATGTCGGAGATCGTCACTGTCACACGCGCGTCTACTAATCGTTGACTCGTGGATAGTGCAAAGTAAAGCACTCACCATTGAAAACAGACTTCACCCAGGTCCGTGTAACCTTGCACAGTTCAATTTTCGTTTTTCGTTTTTGGTTTCTCAAAATCAAAAATTGAAATTTGACCATCAATTTTCAATTTTCGTTTTTTGTTTCTGTAATCTCAAAATCAAAAATTGAAATTTGACTGTCAATTTTCAATTTTCGTTTTTTGTTTCTGTAATCTCAAAATCAAAAATTGAAATTTGACCATCAATTTTCAATTTTCGTTTTTTGTTTTTGTGTTCTCAAATCAAAAATTGAAAATTGACTGTCAATTTTCAATTTTTGATTCTGGGATTACAAAAACAAAAAACGAAAATTGATATTTGACAGTCAATTTTCAATTTTCGTTTTTCGTTTTGCTTCACGCAAAAATGAAAATCAAATATTGAAAATTGCCTCCACTTGTTCGTTTTTCGTTTTTTTTTTTTGATTTTAACTTTGACGTATCAATGTTAAGTTCGTATGTGGACGGGCTATGATGTCACTTCCAGTACGACGAGTAGAATAGAAAACGCAAATAATGTCGTATAAGAGGTGTGGAGCGTGAGAGGCATGTGGCCACCCAGGCCACCCTCGGGAGCCAGTGTATTGATATATTTGTTACTGTATCTATACAATGAGTTAGTTGCACACGGTAGTTCTGGATAAAAAAACAGATCAAGGGGTATCCTCTAAATCAAACCAATTATTGAACAGGTTCAGCTAGCTCATTACGCCAATCCACTAGCTGGACGGTTTGAGATGTGACATCGCTGGCATAACTTTGATGTCAGGCTGAAATCGACATCGAGAGTCAAGGCAAGAACCGCCGGCTTGGGATACCGACATGCTAATTCAAAATAACCTCGGGGGATGAAATGTTCGAGATTGCGGCAACGACTCAAGAACTCACTCGAATCACCAAAAATGTCCAGGTAAACTCTGTGCGGGGATTCACGATTTACCTGGACTTGTGAAGATGCACCAGACAGGTCTGGATATGTGGCATCCCGCTGTTCTCATTGGTTATTGGCACTGAGGCCTGAGCCAATCAGGACGTAGTTTTAGATTTTCTCATTTCTAAAAATAGATGTTTAGAGCGCTATAAAAGCGAACAGCATTCATGCATATAACCGCTATTTGTTATTGATTTGAAATATAGTATTTATAAAGATATCAACAAAGATTTAATACCAATAAGAGTAAGCATCGCGGTGATGGGCCGCGAAGTCCGTACATGGCAAACGGCCCGTAAACCACCATTTCAAACAAGCACACAATCGCCACGTTTGATGTCAGACGTCTGAATGATTCAACGCTTCAGGTCCAATCTTCATTCTCTATTTTTGGGACCTGGATCGTTGGAGCGTTCAGATGCACTTCATCGTTCAGCGTCAAAAACGCTTCAACGCTTTAAGTGCGGGTGTCAAACGCTTCAACGCATCGACGCGGGAAGTTCCTTTGGGGGTTATGATTAGGGTACCCACGTATTTATTATACTACCCTACTTTAATGAAACTCCCATGTGTATCAACCCCGTTGTTCTCCATATAATGCTATAATGCATATAATACACCTGCTGCACGAATGCCTACTCGCTTCTGCACATGCGCAGTTGGCCCATTATATTCTAGCTCGAATGCCTGGCTCCAGGGATCTATAGTGTAGTGAAACTCCCACATCTTTCCCCTTACTGGTTTTCCATATTATGCTCCACATCTGCCTAAGCAATCCGATTTGCGCTTTCCATACTACTTTGCGGACCGAAAGTGACATCTTAAGTCTTGCGCGTGCGCAGTTAACATTGACGAGTGAAAGTTAAAATCAAAAAACGAAAAACGAAAATTGAAAATTGAATGTCAAATTTCAATTTTTGATTTTAAGGAACCGAAAACGTCAGGTTAAGTTGTTATGTGTCATTGAATTGAGAAGTTACTGTGTGTAAGATGTATGATCGAGTCAGTTACATACTGGGAAATTTGTGGATTCTCGATTGTAAGCTAGGAAACCACCGATCGAAAAAGTTGTGTTAACCAATTATACATATATGGGTAGATTCAGTAAAAGTTACTTCATACCTCAAAATGGAGTTATTTTCTGTCTAACATCATAGACATCTGAAAATTTTACCGTTTCTATCTATCCAGAAACTAGCATCTATTCCATTTTATTGACTGTGGTATCCTATCAATGTAATACGTGTGCATTTATCTTTTATTTGATGTGGTAAATTAGCCCGAGTTATAATGTAGTACCCGATCTGACAAATTAAGATTAGTGTGTTGTATTATAATACGATTATTATGAGAGCAGAGCCATTCATTGATGACGTCATACTGAGCGAATATCAGTTTAGGGATATAATCGCGAGTCATAACATCTGAGTTGGACCCTGAATCTGACGGCTGTATGATAAGGCTACTAATTATTATCTAAAACGCCACAGTTCTCCTCGGGAAATTAAATGCGAACATTACACTCTAACACCGTTGTCGTTTAACTCCTACAATGTCACATGATTCACATCCACACATCTGCAAGACATCTACAGTGCCTAACCACATTATAGCCGTCGTCAAAGTTGAAGTCTATTAATTAATCACCGTAAAATTGTAGGTATACGCCAAATATTACTAACATTTTCTTTTTCAGTCCCTGTCCGATCTGTCAGGATGATACATGCCATATCGATAGGAAACAGTTCAACAATCACCGTGATTGCAGATAAACTAACCAACATCACATGCATGACCCAAGGTGGATATCGTCATTATATGAAACTCAGTTGGCGATTAGATGGAGCAGAACTGGACCATGCGATGGACTGCGATTCTATTGCAGTTGACTGCCGAAGTTCAGTGGAGAGGAAATTCTAGAAGATGACAAACGGGGCGGAAATAAGTTGCATCTTAGACAGGGGAGATCAAGTTACTGTAAAAGCCACCTTGGATGTCCTTTGTACGGTGATAAATGCTCCTTTTACTTGACAAACTATCGTCAGCTTAAACTAAAATCGCGGATTCAAGTTGATGCTGTGGATAGTGTAGCTCTGTAATTATTATATTATGTTTTAGTCAGTTTCTTTTTTACCAGAGGTATAGCATATTCACCTTATTTTGTAGAACAATGCCTATGGATCTGTTCACTATGGTGTTCTATTTCCTGCACCTTACTAACTATATAACGTAGTAAAGTAGTATGATCACTCAGAATAATGAATTAAAGGTTCATTTTGGCAGTACTTCTACCTGTATTTGGTCCTTTTCAAAAACAGGATGTTAAAGCATAGCTCGACATTCACGCATGTATACATTTATCCATATTTTCGGAACACTATCTCGGAACATTACCTCTCAGTTAGCAAGTCTTATACATTTCACGTTTCATCAGTTTGTGTACAATATGACCTGGAATATCTGTAAATTGCGTGATATTTTTAATTCCTCTTTCAACTTATTAACAGAACAAATGACCTTGGTCCTATGAACCAAAGATCTGAACCAGGATACTTTTCTGGTCCAGGGCCCAAAACTGTCAAAATTCTCGAACTGTCCAGTGTGTGCATCTTTGCTATAGATGGAAATATCATCATCACTAATTTTTAATCTTTAGGAAATTAACCTCATTTATAACGAAGATAGTGAAATGCTTCGCTCGAAATTACTTTCTAGATTCTCTGACGATAATACCAATACAGAACATCACTTCTGTGGCGGGAAGCGATCAAGTTATAAAATGTCTGGCTGACGGTAACCCCAGTCCATCATTCGTCTGGAGCACGCCTGTCCAATCTCAGACTGTGGGGAGTAGCGAGCTTGATCTAGGAGCGGTGGACGTAACACAGACAGGAAGATACATATGCAGAGCTAATAACTCGATTGGAGAAGCATGGATGGAGACATTCATACAAATTCAAGGTATTATGAGATTACCCATCTGGACTATCAGTTCGTCCCGTAGATTAGTTCTCTTTTAGTGTTGTGATGTTTTTCCAGTCTTTTATTTTTCACGTTTGTCTTTTAGTTTGTGTAGCATAGCTAGCTCTACCAATTACGCTTTATTCGTCTCCCTTTTAACCTTGTGATGACCGATTGAGCCGAGTTTGCACGCTCCGGAAAATCAACAAGACGACGCCATTTTATCTCGGACTTTGTGAACCCTTGAAATTATTAACTTTCGTGCCGTGTACCCGTGATCATCTGCTGCGGAGTGTTCCCCCTGCAAAGTTTTAACTGCTATCTCTCTGTCTGTATCCTTTAATGAAGTCAGCCCCGGAATAATTCAATGAACTTGTCCACCCAATGAACTTTGCCCACATTGACTGGAAAACAAAGACGACGCCATTTTGGTTGAAAAAGCTGAGATTGCCTGCCTACATTCTCAACCAAGACTGAACACAGGGACACAGCTGGGTGATATCCTTTATCTCTTATCACTCCCTTTTCTTCAACTTCCTTTACTTCAACTTCATTTAATGAACTATTTGATTATCTCTTGTTCTCCACCCTCGCTTGAACGAAAATATTAACAGTATCTTCACCTGCTATTGTTGGAATTGCGGCGACAGATTATTAGAGACGACGCCATTCTGATTGAAACAACTACACTCCCCTGCTGACTTTTATACTGCCTAAGCTTTTTAAACTGCTTGCTAACATTCTTAATCAAGTGTGAGTTATTGGATATAGCAGGGTGATATCTTTCATCGTGTTACATATTTTATAAGAATTACTTCATGAACGCTCTTGCTAGCATTATTAATCAAGTCTGAGCTAATGGATACAGCTAGTTGATATCCTTCATCATTCAACTTTTAAAAAAGACCTACTCCTGCCCCCATTCTTGATCGGTGAATAAACAATTCATCAGAACTGCAGCAACAGTTTTTTATCACCTGCCTCTCATGAACATTTTAAAATCTATTTTAAAATTGTTTCACCGTTTCCACTGAATAGTTATCCTACAATAGACTCTGTAACATCCCCTCTCAATTGAACAGTCATGTCCGTGCAGTTACCACGTATTCCTGTTCGACCACTTGCTGTATCTGATTCGCATGTGGTATCTAATCCGCATAGCATCGCTAATTCTCACCAGACTATACAGAAAACATTTTGTCTGAATATTGGCCGTACGCTGCAGAAGCAAATTCTTGCCGCCAATAGATCTTCACACCTAAAAGTCTCCAACTCGGGTAACGGTATCTTCATTGAGGACGACGCTGCCATGTATCTTCTCCTGTGAAAATCACTTAATCATCTCTATGATACCTATTCCAAAGAAATTGGCAGTGTAATCTTTCAGTCCAGCAGAGACAAACGAGGCTCAGAAGTGCAAATAATTTATAAAGTCAAACTGACATGCAGCTCTAATTACACAGTGAATTTATATCATACAAAATCTTCAATCCTCATCAATGGTCCGCCCGCTGGTATGAACCATTTCAGTACTGTCGACCTTCAAGAAACGTTGGACCTAATTGCCTCTGTCACCATCAACGGCTCTAACATCAATCTTGAATCATGGAACAAGCAACTTCGTGTATTATTTCAAACTGCCCTTGAACAGTCCGAAAATCTCCAAAAACAAACAAAAATTCAGCGGTGTGTAAAACCTCCCCCTGTAAAACCTCCTCGGAAAGCCCCTGCGGTACGCTGCTCCAGCTGCAAGCGAAATTGTCTTACGCGGGCTGCCTGTTGTGAGTCTGGTGAACGCTGGGTTCACTATAAATGCCTGAAACTTTCACCTACCGATATTAAATAACTAGAGGAAAATGATGTTCCATATGATTGTCCAGATCATCTAGCTTCAATCACTTCTTCCATTCCATATGATAATAAAGTTAGTCCCGACGTATACGGAACAAATCAGGATTCTTGGCCAGTTAATAACAGGATTATTACCATCTTCCATGAGTATTCTTTCACAGACTCCTACAGTCTTGCCTGCCATCAGTACTGAATTCAATGGTATTCCTATCGTCACATCAGCCTCTTCACACCGTCAAGTATTAAATACCGGAGGTGTACCTTCATCCAGCTCATTGCCCCTGAACAAGCCGTCTCAATCCTCTGTGGACTCGCCGTCTCCCGGTGCGATCAACTCGACCAGTTCACCACCTACTCTGCAGTTGAGTTACCTAAGAGTACCTGCGCCCAATCCAGTTCCTAGTGGCAGCTTAGCACAATGCCTCTTAGAAGAAGAATCCCACAGACGCAATAGACTGCCGTGTCAACTATGCGCGCTGGAAATTGGCAGTCTCCCAGTGACATTTTGCGAAAAGTGTGAATCACCGTTTCATCTTTCTTGCCTGTCAAAGGCATGGTTGGTGCCTCTAGCAACTCTGGTTATACTTGTCCGTCCTGTATTCAGTGCAGCCTATCTGAGACGAGCCATCCTAATCAAATTCAGTCTCCAAATGATCTCCATCCTATTTCCTCCGCTGTTACTAGTACCGGCAATTGTCTCGCTGTAGTCGGCACCACTTCTCCTGCAGTACATGTTGTCGACAATCGTCAACCAGTGAGTCGTATAATCAGGAACTTAAAACTCTTCGGGATCGTGAAGCCAAATTAAAAAAGGCAGAGGATGCTAATAAGCGTATCAAAGATGTCAGAAGGGATTTAGCTACGGCCAGGCCTATATTGTAAAACTTGAGAGCCGCCTTGACGAGATGGAAAATTCAAATAAAATTCTAGAAATGCGTGTCCTGGCCTCAGGGAACCCGAATACCAATCTGCAAGATGACTCCAACAGTAAATCTCCTGCCTCCGGTTCGACTCCATCTACCACAGCCAATCAACTCTCGTTTCATAGCAGCCAGGAATATCAAAATCTTCAGCAACGTATTCAAACACTTGAACTGGATGACTTGCGCAGACGCATACATCAACTAGAGAATAATTCGCAGACGCCCCCAGCTCATGCTCGAAAGGGTACGTATTTTCATCCCCAGCCACAGTTTATTCCGCCTCCATTTCCATTTCCGCCAACATACCATCCTGTGCCATTCTTACCAGTGCCACCAATGGCTCCTCCGTATCATGGCTTCGCACCCCAGGTGATTCCAAATCCCATCTTCCAGTCATCTATACCACCGACTGTCTGCCGACATCATCCTCCCAGAAGTTTCCCTCCAGTAAACCCTCGGGTCTCCAGATGTCCAGATTCTACTCCATATGCCAACAGAAACCTGAAGTCTTCCTTGCCTGCTGGTCATCCTCTGAAATCTCCTTCCACCACTGAAAGTAGCCCGTTACCAGATTCTGCCGAGTTACTTGCAAATAATATTACCGCTTCTGACATTTCGTGTAATCCTGACCATGTCTCTCCAGGCAACAGTGAAAATCTTTCCTGTCCACGTTTGCCAACTGATACAAAGAACAGCACCATGCGCATATCGGAAAGTGTTAACTATTCAGCCGAAATGGCACCACGTGTTGCTCATCAACCCTCCTCTCCATCTTTAGCAGCTCTGGAGGAAGTACAAGCCGCTGGGCCTGACCTATGCTATGGATCCTCCTCTCCCACCAACTTCGATCATCAGCAGTCTTTTTTAGGGCAGGCCCGGACCTCGGTGTCTCTAACCTAGCAGGTATAAAAGTAACTACTTTTAATTGCAAAAATATCATTACCAACAACCTCTGCATCCAAAATCTACTCCAGTCAGTTGACATATTGTGCCTGCAAGAGCATTGGCTCTTCAACTTCCAGCTCCCCCAAATTCAACAGATTGACCGCTCTTTCACTGGAGAGGGGAAGTCTGTCGACGACGACATCCCCATATCTGCTGTCCAAAAACCTAGAGGCTATGGAGGGGTTGCCATCCTATGGAAGAAATGCCTCAATCATGCCATACAACCAATTAAAGATGGAGGTACAAGAATACAATGTGTCACAATCAGTTCTACTCCTGCTCCTATTCTACTTGCCTCAGTATATATGCGCTCAAGAAATTGTGTCATGTCTGATGATACATACTCAGACACTCTGGACCAGCTTATGGAAATCATCACAAAATACGGTCCTACGCATCGTGTCGTTATTGCTGGCAACCTCAACTGTGATTTGACCGCCACCGATACATCCAAGAGGAAGCAGTTGCTTAACCTGTTTATCACAGAAAATTCCCTTGTCTCTGCAGCCTCTGCAGCAAGTCCTGCACTCCCCTCCAAGAAAAGCTGCCATCCTCGTCTTTCGAACCAAGAAATCCGTAAGGCCATAGTTGCAAACAAGGTAGCTCACTGGGCATGGAAGCAAGCAAACTTTCCTCGAGACCCATCTCACCCAGCCGCAGCTCAGCGTCGCCTCGCTAAGCTCAGCCTACGCAGTGCTCAACGAAAAGCAGCTGCTATGAAGAGAGAGAACGTCCTGCAGGAACTCATGTGCGCCAACACCTCCGACAGGACTCTGTTTTATCGTCTTGTTCGAAAACAAAGACAGACCAGAAGCTCACAGACTGACTCGCTGCTCGTCGATGGTAAAGTATACTCTGACGAATGTATCCTGGAGGGTTGGCAGCTCCACTTCAGCAAACTTAGCACTCCAGACCACAACTCGACCTACAACTTGAAGCAGAAAGCCGACATCGAATTTGACGAGTTAGTTATCTCTGAACTCTGTGACTTGTTTCCTGCTGAAACCCCTCCGATCAGTGAACTTGAAATTTCTAAAGCTATATCCACCCTTAATACCGGGAAGTCCCCAGATGGTATGGGAGTTACTGCTGAGCACATCAAGTTTTCTGGGCATCTTGTAGTTGCCATCCTTGCTGTTCTACTGAATGCGATTCTTCACCATGGGTCTCTCCCAGATTGCATGAAAACTGGCACCTTGACTCCAATTTACAAGAAAAAGGGAGACCAGACTCTGCCTAATAACTACAGAGGAATCACGGTTACTCCAATCATAACGAAAATCATGGAAAAAATTCTCAGAGACCGAATCCAGCCGGTTATTAAGCAACATCAACATCCACTACAGTTCGGTTTTACAGCAAACATATCACCCATGTGTAGTGCCCTAGTCTTGCAAGAATCCGTCCTAGAGCTGAAGGCTAGAGGCTCTCCATCATTTGTTGTGGCTCTCCTGGATGCCAAAGCTGCCTTTGATACTGTACATCATGAGTCCCTTTTCCGTAAGATCTACCTCGCCGAAGTTGAGGGACCTTTATGGACACTAACTACGGATATTCAGCGCAGATCCTCTGCTGAAGTTAAGTGGAATGGCAGACTCTCCAACCCAGTCTTGCTTAATCAAGGAGTACGACAGGGAGGTGTACTCTCCACCGACTTCTATAAAGTCTACATTAATGACTTATTGTATCGTTCCTGTTCATCCGGGTTAGGAGCGCGCATTGGAGATATAGCCTGTGTCTCACCCACCTGTGCAGATGATGTTGCCCTCATTGCAAATTACAAGCGTCTAGTCCGTCATTCATAATCCAGCCGTCGTCCATTAGAGAATATCCGCGTCCATAATCCAAAGACCTATTCCATTTCCATATAACAGTATTAGCACCAAATTCAAAAGACAAAAGTATACATAAACATAGGCTTGTTTCCTGCAAGAGAGAAGCGGTCAACAGTTTTCAATGATGCCGGCAAGACATCATGATGTTCCAAAAATATCAAATCCGTATCGCTGATCAATATTCTTAATCCATAATATTCGTTATAGAGTCGTCATCTAAAAAATGATGTATCTCAGTCACGCTTTGATTGTGACTGTTCATATGAGTACCGTGAGGATCTTGAAGTACATGGGTTCATACGGCCCCTAGCCCCGGGTTAAGCGGAATTAGACACAAGTTACGAAACGTAGCGCGCCATAGATCTTGCACGCTACGTTCGTATTTTGCTATCAGCATGCGATATGTATCGCCAAATTTGAGAAACTTTGGGTGGAGGCGCTTGGTG